>SKCR01032211.1:0-244495 GCA_019454045.1 Zanthoxylum bungeanum | reverse complement strand
CCATTATATATCAAAGTAAATAAATTACAAAACGGCAAAAGGCAATTTCATTATCACATAGTTAATTTTGTACAATAATACAATATCATTTACAAAACAGTGACGCTATGGGTCATAATGTCTAACATAGTACTTATAAATCTCACATGAAGAACAATTAGATTATGCTCACCATGCAGTTTTCCTGAGAGGAATCAGCATGCAGTGGTAAGTGGGAGGATAGTAAAACTGATGAAAATCGGAGTAATACTATTCAAGGCACCTATTCATAATGGAACATAAATAGTTCATCAAGGATGAAACTATTCCATTAATCTTCGATTACACAAGAACCACGTAGATCGGAGAGAGTCAGAAAACAACCTGGGGTATGGGTTTCTGATCTCACCTCATAAGATGTTAATCTTTTAAGGTATACAACTGATTACGTATGAGGTAGTGATACAAGGTATCGACTCCCTATTATGACAAAGTGTCATGATCCGACATGGATTCCATGTATATCAACAAGTTTGGATACTAGTTGATGTACCATAAGACATTGTGCCTATTGGTACTTTATAAGTCTTCAAGGAAGACATACATGGAAGGCAACATACCAACGTACTAAGTAGGCTTGTAAAGAAAAGGTAGAGTTATCAACATTGTGTTGATTCCGACGAAACCTTTTACATGTTGCCATTGTAAATCCATTTGGATAATGCTTGCTAAAGCTTTGTATTTCATTTATGAAATATGACAGCTTAACGGAAAATCGCTTTCCTGAAAAGGAAACCTTTCGGAGGATGTTTATAACATCCTGTCGGTTTTGTCGTACCATAAACAAGAAAACAAGGTTTGCAGGTTATTCGATCCATGTTTGGATTGAAGCAAGCATAGATTCTTGGAATTATCGTTTTGATGTAATCATAAAGGAGTATGATTTAATTCAAAACAATATGATTCTTGTGTATATAAAAGGGTTAGTGGGAGTGCACTGACATGAATGTCATGTAAGATAATGAAATATGTCATTTCTTGGAAATGATATTCCCATAAAATAATCGATGAAAGCTTGGCTTTCCTGATAACGACTATGAGTCGTAACAAAGGTACTATACAATAGTATAACGGTACAGTGAGCTCGAAATCTTCCAAGCAAGATACTGTTGCCGGATAAACAACAAATGCGGATTATTGCTGCAAGCTGAGGCAGCAATAGAAGCCATTTGGATCGATAATAATTATAATTAGATTAGATATAGTTCTGTTAGCAGCTGAGCTAGGCGTCAGCACAGGCTAAGGAATTAAAGGTCTCATCGACGATCCAGATATATACTTCTATATTCATCTGATTCGTTCGGATCATACATCGTGGCGATGTGGTGATCGTATAAATCGCGTCAGACGATAATCATGGAAATCCGCTGACGAAAAACCTTTTCTCAGCAATTGAGCAAACCGTACATAGTTCGGGTGTTAGACACTCGAGTGACTGGCTATGTGCCAAGTGGGAGATTGTTGGATATATGACCCATAGCGTCACTATTTGTACATATCATGGTGTTGTTGTACAAATTAACTATGTGACAAAGGATTGCACTCTTATCATTTGTGATTGGATCACCTTAGATGTATAAATGATTAGAGGTCCCTATGATTTGTTCCTGGACGGAGAATGATATGAGACAGTATCAGTCCACGAAGGATTAATCATTAAATATCCCTAGCCGGAGTATTATCGAGACATGACATCGATAATACGGAATAGGCTAGTATTGCACTTGTGCGCGTTGTGAGGGCACAACGGCATAGTTCTCATATATTTCAGTATTGGATACTTATGCAAGTGCGATAGGAGGTTGTGTTTCACCGATGGTACGGGAAACAGCTTCGCTCTGGATAGACCCCTCGGAATCCCATTGGTATTATGACTATGTGTCTATGGGAGTCCGACATCAGGGTAGGTGTATTTGGTCTTAACCTGAGACTTGCACCGCTAATGCTTACGACAATCAATATACTTTAGTTGAGGTCGTCTAGGACTCTAACCGGTTCTATGTACGCCAACTGCTGGGTATATTGAGAATCGTAGAGTATTGGGTGTGATGTCAAGACGGAAGTATCACTTCAGTCATAGTGGAGATGATGTCACGCAGGATACGGTATTAGTGCTCTTAAGTGTTGCGCAACCATCGGGATATTATGACTAGGTCATGCATATCCGATTATAGAGACTAGTTACCAGACATCCGACATGTGCTTCGGACGGGGCAAACACTTATCCAGCCCCAGCCCTAGCACGTGACTATCCGATACTGGGCCGATATACACAATACTTGGTATACTACGCTTGATACAAATCTTAAATATTCTTAGATGAATATGACCGGAATTGGGTAGACTTCGTGCTTTGCTAGAAGCCGATCGTGTCTTGTAAATCGGTAGAACGTAGTACTTGGTACGTACGTGATTCGGATACTCCGACGACCGTATTTACTGCCGATTATCCGGGGATCTCATGGGTCGCTTCCCAAAGATTCACCGATGACGTATGACTCACACTTATATTAATCTGGGATTAATAAGATGAGAGAGAAAATTAATCTGGGATTAATTACAGAGATATTTTATCTGGGATAAAATATCAATTTAAAGAGAGAGAATGATTAATTTGGAATTAATCGAGGAATTAATATATTTGATATATTAAACGAAATTGGATTTCGACGCGGAATTAAAATTAGATTTTAATTCGGGCGAGCGAATTAATTTAGAATTAATTCGTTAGCGACGTGAATAGTGATTTCGCTAGGCATAATCATTTAATTACGACGCGACGGAAAATTCGTTAATTTAGAATTAGCGAATCCGAGCCCGAGAATATTTACGAGCGCATTCGCATCTCGAATTCGAGCGCGGCTCGTCAAATCAAGCGTCAAATCGTTAGTCGCGTCAAGCGTCAAATCACTTGTCACTTTGAGTGATGTGACTTGACAAGATTGACTTGATGTGATTGAGGGATGTGGTTGTTGAGGGAATTAATGGTTTTATTTGTTTGACTTTTAAACCATTAAAGTAAAATGGATTTAATGATTTTTTAAAATCATTTTGTGTAATATATACACAATTCCTTTTACCAAAAACGTGATACCCTTTTCCCTCCACTCTCTCTTCTTCTTCTTCCTCTCCTCACGCCATTTTCTGGTTTCAAAGAGACCGTGAACTGTCGAACAAAATGAAAAGAAAATGGAGGGAAGCAAGTGCGTTTTTGATGCAAAAAAAAGAGTGCTAGCACACTCCGAGATCAATGCGAAGGTGATAGGGAAGTCCCCCCATGAGCCGGGAACGTTTTGATGAAGCTTGGAGCTCGTTTTTGATGTTCAAAATGGCCAAAAACAGCAGCCCATTTCAGCCACTGTCACAGCAGTTCACGCCCAACAGTGAGCAGAATTTCAGTTCATTTTTGTTGCCAAATCGTCTCTCAACCGCTCGATGTAAGTATTCCGCAACTTCATCGTTGTATTCACTTATGATTCATGCTTGAGTTTTGATCTTGGGACCTTTAAAAACTCCAACAAAAAGATCATGAGTAAAGTTGGAGAAGGCAAACCAGACAGTTTTAGCAGTAGTACTCTAGTGTAGGAAAATACACTAGACATGCATACATGAGATCCCTAGACTCATAGATAAAAATTATGTGCCACCGGCTTACTATAAACAGAAAAGCCTCAAGATAAGTTCCCACCCTCCCAACCCTCGTTAAACAACAACAACAAATACAGACTTTGATGTTCGTCTCAAGATATTCCCAGAACCAAAAGGATGCGTAGTTGATAGAGATCAAAACAAAAAACCTTTAGATATAGTACCAGAACATAATAGAAAAAGAAACAACTCTAAGTGTGAGATATAGAAGAGAAGTTATTAGATAAAATAATAAAGAAATGAAGTACTAGTTAGACAGTGACAAGGAGATAAGAGAACAGTGCTAAACATGACTAGGGAGATGTGAGAGCTAATATCCTTCAGATAATAAGACATAGATATAGGCCGTAGAAGTTTCAGTTACAGAACAAATAATGAGAGAAGATGAAAAGGTTAATAGGCACAAGGTTTGGAAGTAAAACTGTAAAGGTGCAACGACAATAGGAGAAAATACTAAGTAAGTATTGGCAGAAGTGTAATATAGTATAGAACCGAGAAAATAAGTTTACTACAGTATGGAAAACAGTAAAGGGGAGGTATCATGGCATGCAATCAGAAATAGAAAATGAGTTGATGTAAAGGAACAAACACAAGATTTACAGTAACAATGAGAGCAAGTACAAAAAGGAAATGAACTTTAGCAGGCCAAAAATGTCAGTGTCGATGTTAATAGTAGGGAATGCGGTTTAAGCGCCAATGTGCATACTAGTAAGCCTGATCTTTAGCGAATTAAAGAGGACCACTAGGAAACTATCCAGGAGCAACATTTTGAGTACCAGCGTCATCGGTAGACGACATTAGCAAGCTAAAAAGCCCTAAGCCCCTTTAGATAAGAAGAAATATTGGAACTTGAAGAGAGAAGCTCATAAGCAGTTTGATAGAAGAATATAGGAAGTTAAGTAGCTAAGTGTTGAGAAAGAATATTAAGATTAAGTTAGACAAGTGGAGCAAAAGGAGTATCGAGAACAAGCATTGCAAATAATGACAAGGACTGCTCATGTAAACTTATCGATTCTGAAAAAAAAAAGTATGGGAAGCCTGACCGTGGAGACTTCAGTATTTTTAGTGAGAGTCAAAGGTACTAGCTAAGGAAAACTTGATCTAGTATAACTAAAGATTTAGAGAAAAGGATTTCCTTGGAGACAAAGAATGTTGAGCACAACTAGAGGTTCAGAAATAAGGTAGTCCATGATACCGAGCAAAGATTTTATGAAATAAAAACGAGATGGTACCTCTTAATAAAGAACTTAAGGGATATTCATTGAAGCTATGAATTATGAAGTAGTATTTTATCAAGTATGATATAAGGTTCGATGCATGAGTTAGATATTAAGAAAGATGGAAGATCTTATATACTCATTAGTCAATTGGTAAATGATCATCCGGGTAAAGATCTTCATAGTTAAGACAAATAGAATCCTCGATGATACGAATAGTTACAGCACAATGTGAGGTTTATAAGGAACCCACAATCCAGTGACCTATGATAAGATCTTAAGTTTAACAAGGATTCGGGGACGAATCCTATTTAAGGGGAGAGAATTTGTAACGAATGGGGATTTCAACTACTGATACATTGTGAGATGAATGTCACAAAATGAAAAACCATGTTTGGAAACATATGCTCTCATGAGATGACTATCGGTAGATTCTTCGAGAATTCGACATTAGATGTTACGATGTTTTTTTTTTCTGACAACTCATGGTATTTGGGCCGTAACTTTTTCATATGAACTCTAATTTTTATGAATTTTATAATGTCAGAAAGCTGAGATCGAGATCTACGACTTTTGCGTTGAATATTTTTCCAAATTTGGACCAGAAGCAAGTCGAAAACGTAGATCAAAATTTCGGATGAATAGTAATTCGGGACCCATCTAGATAATTCCATATTTTTCTCAAAGTTTCTAATTTTTTTAAGTTAAAACTTTGCTAATTAGTCAATTTGGCCCTTGCTATATAAAAGGGGGACTATTCACAAATTTGGAACATTTTGAGAAAGAAAGAGGAAGAGAGAGACGTGAGATAGGGAGAATGAGAAGAAATAAAAGAAGAAGATTTTTATAAAGGTTTTCCAGAGAAAGTTATGTTTGAGACATAGTAAAGTTTTCTAGAAAATTTCAGAATTAATGTCCAAACAAATGAGATTTTATTAAGTATTTCAGATTTCACTTTAAAGACCGTCCACTCACTTAGATCGTACGGCGATCTAACCCCCACTTTCAGTTTCCTTATTTCACAAGTATTCTCGGAGGATGAGCTCGGGATGACGGATACTGATGCAGTCACTAGGGTTTGGAGTCCAACAGGTCAAGTCAGGGGTTAAGTTCAGTACAGTCAGAGTCAGAAAATGTCTTGTAACATTTTTGTTATACAGTAATGGTCATATATTCATTGCATTCTAGAGGTTATTACTATTGTTGAACTGTATATTGAAATCAAAGTACTTAATAGTAAGAGTATTGTGCATACATGGTCGATGAATTGGGTTATGGTCCCTTACATGAGTATATATATATGTATGAGATGAGAATGGCAGTTATCAGAGTCAGAGGCTTATGGGGTTAGTACAATCTATCCCTTGTCGGTAGCATCTCCCGGATCGGGGATGTTACAGAATTGGTCTTGGAGTGACGTCACTGTGGAGTTATGTCACTCCGAAGTCTTGTCTGAGTTCCTTCGAAAGTCTTGGGGATACGGAGGTCATCCTGACTCTTCATGTCTATTAGTACAGTACGTTTAATAATATTATGATAGATGTCCTAATTTTCTTGGACCTTTATCTGTCCGGTGCAGTTCCGCTGAGGAAACTTATTGAGGAAGATTCATTGGTATGGTGACACGTGGTTAAATAGAGTATGGCTAAATTCTAACACATACATCCACTCTCCTCATCAGACCGTTTATTTCAAATAAATGGTTCTAAGATGATGACGTGTGTCACGACTCTTTGTTTGGCTGGCATTAAATTTCTTTGGAACCATTTACGAAGTGACATTTGTGAAAGATGTACATTCAATGAATGACATTTATTAATTGAACTCTGAAAAGATTTGCATGGACCCTAATTTTATAAAAAGGGTTAAGTACTTTCACTATTTCCTTTATGCTTCTTTGAGTCTCCATTTGATTAAGAAAAACTCGCTTTAGCCTTTTTTTTCCAGAAAGCTTTTTCATTTGTAACAATAATTGCTCAAACTATGGAAGCCAAACCTATGGTTGATGTTTTCGATACCCTTAATATCTCTGAAGGTAAGAGGCTGAAGAGTATCTTAGGGATATTTATAACCCTCAAGATCTCGGTGAGAATGAGATCTTGTTGTCCAAGCAACAAGTACAAAATTTGGCATTTCCTTCTTCTTCCCCTCATCATTTAGTTCTTGTCGGTGATGAACGTCTCACCAATGTTAATGAATCCTTCCATTTTTCTAGGGCTTCAGGCTGTTGGAGCTATCAACATGCTTCTTACTAATGGGAATTTTTTCTCGTTATATAATTTTCTTGCCCTTTACTATATCAAACTTGGCCAAAGTGTTTCTACATCGTCCATATTCAATATGGGAAGAGATTTTTGACTCCATTCCATAAGGCTTTTCATGTCGAAAATGGAGCCCAATGAGTGGGGGCTCGCCCCTCCACTGAAGATCAACGATGTATAGAGGAGGCCATGTTAGTGTCCTAGACATGCCACATGATCTCTAAGCATGATTATTGTGTGAATTAATAAAGAAAGTTGTGGAATACTTACATTGATTTGGATGAGAAGTTTCAAAACTTTTTCTTGTAGATGAAAGCTCCAAGCCCTCTTTTAGTGTTCCAAACTCATGGGTGAGTCTCCCTATCACATTGTTTGACTCTTTTAAGTGCTAGCTTACTTGAATTTTTGCAACAAAAATCCATGGAGAGACAATGAAGCTCACGGTTTTTGAGCTTTTGGAGAAGAATGAGATGCTGTGAATTGTAACTTCATACACTTCTAAAGTTGACCAAGTTAATTTACAGTTTGGTTGTGTGTTGGATTTGGTTAGTGTGTTGTAAAAGCAATCAAAGCTTTACACTCAACAAATCAAATCCAAAATCAAGCCTAACTACTTCCATCATTAGTCAAACAAATGATGTAAGTGAAGTGAGTCCTACCACTTTTAAATTCCAAATTTAAGTCGGCTAACTTAACACGCAACTTCGCTCGGGCCCGGGTTCGTTTAATTCCGAATAAACAAATTTTCTGTTGCGACGTAATTAAATCTAATTTAAATAAATAATAATGTCTAGCAAAATTATTACGAAAGTCGCTTGCGAATTAATTCTAAATTAATTCGTTTGCCCGAATTAAAATCCAATTTTAATTCCACTTTGAAATCTAATTTCAAATTAATATATTTAATATATTATTTAATCGATTAATTCCAAATTAATCGTTCTCTCTCTTCTATCCGAATTTTATCCCAGATAAATTCTAACTGTAATTAATCCCAGATTAATTTTCTCTCTCTCTTAATTAATCCCAGATTAATTCTGTTCGAGTCAAATATCATCGGTGAATCTTTGGGAGGCGACCCAAGAGATCCCTGGATATGTTGGCAGTAAATACGGTCATCGTACTATCTGAATACGTGCGTACCCGGTACCACGTTCTTATCGATTTACAAGATATAGTTGGCTTCTAACAAAGCACCGTGCCTACCCAATTCTCCAGAAATATTCTTTTAAGGAATATATAATCTATATCAGGCGTAGTATACATATTATTACGTATTACGATCCATTTTTGATGTCACATGCTAGGCCTGGGGCTGGAATTGTGTTTGCCCCGTACGAAGCATATATCGGATCACTGGCAACTAGTCTCTATAATCAGATAATCATGACATAGTCATATTATCCCGATGACTGCAGTACTTAAGAGTACTAGTTCTGTATCCTACATGATCATCATCTCCATATGACTGAAGTGATACTTTCATCTTGACATCACACCCAATACACTACGATTCTCAGTAAACCCAGAAGAGGCGTACACAGAACCTGTTAAAGCCTCGGACGACCAAAACCAAAGCGTACTGATTATTGCAAGTATTAGCGATGCAAGTCTCAGGTTAAGACCAAATACACCTACCTTGATTCAGATTCCCATAGACACATAGTCATACTACCAATGAGATTCCAATGGGTCTATCCAGAACAAAGTTGTTCCCGTACCATCGGTAAACAGAACCTCCTATCACATTTGCATAAATATCCAATACTTAAATATATGAGAACTATGTTGTTAAGCTTCCATAACGCGCACAAGTGCGATACTAGCCTATTCCGCATTATCGATGTCCAGTCTCGATAATACGACAACTAGGGATATTTAATGATTAAACCTTCCATGGATTAATACTGTCTCATATCTTATTAATTCGGTACTAATCATATGAACTTTTATCATTTATATATTCAAGTAATCCAATTACAAAATGATAAAAGAGCAATTTCCTTTGTCACATAGTTAATTTTGTACAAGCACACCATGTCCTTTACAAAATAGTGATGCTATGGGTCATAATTGTCCAACAATCTCCCACTTGGCCTATAGCCAATCACTCAAGTGTCCAACACTTGAACTATGTATGGGTCGCTCATGCTTATGCTGAGATATTGCTTTCGTTAGCGGATTTACAAGGTTATCATCTGATGCGATTTATTCTATCATCACATCTCCACGATGTATGATCTCATGAATCAGATAAAACTATCGAAGTACATACTTGGATCGTTGATGAGACCGTAATTCTTTAGCCTGTGTTGTAGCCTAGCTCAGCTGCTAACATAACTACTCCTAATCTAATTAGGAATTTTATAGATCCAAAATGCTTTTTTTGCTGCCTCAGCCGCTGTAATATATTCTGCTTTGTCATTGAATCGGCAACAATATCTTGCTTGGAAGATTTTCAGCTCACTATTTCATTGTTCAAACAAAATATGTACCCTTATTGTGACTTACAATCATCTTTATCGGTTAGGAAACTTGCGTCGGTGAACCCGATCACCTCAAGTTCTCATTCTCCACAGATTAAGAAAGCATCCTTAGTTCATCCAAAATACTTAAGGATGTTCTTAACATCAATCCAGTGACCATCACCTGGATCGGCATGATTGTGACTCCATATGCTCAAAGCATATGAGAAACCAGGTCGTGTACATGTTTTTCACAGTACGAGTTCTCGGAGAGTGCCAAAAACTTTTAGATCTATCCCAGTAGATCTTTATTCCTAGAATAAAAGTTGCATCTCCCAAGTGTTCCATGGAGAATTTTAATGAAAGCCAAGCTTTCACCGATTGTTAACATGAGAATGTTATTTCCAAGAAATAATACATCATCAATGTATAGGACATCCAATGTCAGTGCGCTCTCACTAACCTTCTTATATACACAAGAATCATCTTCGTTTTGAATGAAACCATATTCTAATATGATCTTATCAAAATGTTGGTTCCAAGAACACAATGCTTGCTTCAATCCATAAATGGATTGAATAAACTTGCAAACCTTGTTTGCATGTTTCGGCACGACAAAATCATCAGGATGTTGTAAACATCCTCCAAAAGGTTTCCGTTAAGGAAGGCGGTTTTGATGTTCAACTGTCATATTTCATAAACGAAATATGCAGCACTTGTAAGAATTATTTGAATGGATTTAATCATGGCAATGGGTAAAAGGTTTCTTCGTAATTGATACCATATTGATGACGATACCCTTTCGCTACAAGCCTAGTTTTATACGTTTGTATGTTGCCATCCATGTTTGTCTTCACCATGAAGACCCATTTGGTACCAATAGGCACAATGCCTTCTGGTACATCAACCAATGTCCAAAATTGGTTGGTATACATGGAATCCATTTCGGACTTCATGGCACTTTGCCATAAACCGGAGTCGATACCTTGTATCGTTTTCTCATACGTAGTCCATTCGTCTTCCTCAATAAGATTGACATCTACATGAGGTGAGATCAGAAACCCATACCTCTTAGGTTATTTCCTGACTCTCTCCGAACTACGCGGTTCTTGTGTATTAGAAGATTGTGGTACAGATTCATCCCTGATGAACTGTTCGTGTTCCGTTAAGGGATCGGTGCCAAGAACAGTATTACTCTGATTTTCATCAAGTTCTACTTTCCTCCCACTTACCACTGCATTTAGGTATTCCTCTTAGGAAAACCGCATGGAGAGCAACAAATATCTTTGTTCTCTTGTGAGTTGTTGAGGTAATATCCTTTGGTTTCCCTAGGATAACCAATTACAAATAGGTGATAATCCGATTTCGGTTCTAGTTCGGTACCATCCAAACATATGCCCAGCATTCCCAAATCTTCAGGTTTGTGAAACCCGGTTTCTTTCCTGTCTATATTTTATATGGAGTCTGTCCAACAGAATTTTCCGAAACCTTATTCAAAATAAGTGTTGCACTATTCAATGCGTATCCCGTGAAGGAAATTGGTAGCTCAGTGTGACTCATCATTAACCTTATCATGTCCAACAAAGTTCGGTTTCTCCGTATGGACACACCGCTCAATTGAGGTGTTCTGAGAGGAGTCCACTGTGAAAGAATACTATACTCTTTCAAGTAATCGAGAAACTTATTGCTCAAGTATTTTCCACCATGGTCCAACCGTAATGTTTTAATACTTTTGCCAGTCTATTTTTCTACTTCGTGTCGAAACTCTTTGAATTTATCAAAAGTTTCCAATTTGTGTTTCTTAAGAAACACATAACCATAACACGATGCAACATCCGTAAAGATTATGAAGTATTTTTATTCACCTCTAGCCTAGCTAGACATGGGCCCACATACGTCACCATGAACAAGGGCTAACAGCTTGGTGGCACGTGTACCTTTACCGCTAAAAGGCACTTTGCCTAATAAACAAGATTCGTAGACGTCATGTGATTTAGGATCAAATCTGTCCATAGTATCCACTCTTCGAAAGTGTGGATATACGAGTCTTGTTTAATGTGTCCCAGACAACAATGCCACAAATAAGTCTCATCTGATTAATTTAGTTTGAGCCATTTGTTTGTCATGTTATATGTTTGAGATTCATTTATATTCGAAATATAAATACTGTTATTCACATCTAATGTGTATATCTCAATATCATCTTTATAAACAAAACACCCAGTGTTCTAGAACATAAAGGTATACCCGCAACGGGTTAAACTAGATATAAAGATAATATTTCTAGTCAAACTAGGTACATTATAACAGTTTCCTAATTTAAGTACATGCCCAAAGGGCAATTCCAAAACTTAGTTTCTCATAGCCAAAAACGCGACTCTCGTCCCGTATTTGACTCTCAGGTCGATCTCATCTGAAGCCAGTCTCCTGCTAATCAGCAGATGCTGCACATCAGTACATATTTGAGTACCACTTCCAGTATCAAAAATCCAATTTTTAAAACTGGTAGTGGATATGTTTATAACAAATATACCTGAAGTCGGAGCCTTGCCCGTCTTCCCTTCCTTCATGTCTGCCTTGTCCATATGGTAGTCACGCTTCCAGTGACCCAATTTTCTACATTTTAGGCAGACGTCTTGGGATATGTCATTTGTCTTCCCAGAAGACTGTGACGATTTTGCCTTTGCCCTTTTTCTTCACACCCCAGAAGCCTTCGGCCAAGCCTTGGCCTTATGGGATGTCGAAGTAAGTTGCGCCTTGCGCCTCTTGCCCTTTTGGAAGCTCTAGCTCTGCTTCTTTGAGCATAGCCATTAACTCTCCAAGTGTTTTCTCTTGGTTCATGATGAACCACCCCAGCATTTGGGCAGAGACTGTAAGATCAAATCTATAGAAGTCTCGGCCTCGTAGGCAATGCCCAGCTAACCTAGCTGTTCGATGTCAGCAATCATCTGTGACACCTAGTGCTCGACAAATGTACCCTCTGACATACGCTAGCGAAAGAGCTTCTTTTTCAATTCTTACTTCTAAGATCTAAGGTTAGATCTATGAAGATCCTTTAATTTCAACATCATGGTATAAGGATCTAATCCTTAGTTCTGAAAATGAAATTAAGGAGTCATTGCGGCAAACATGACAGATTGAGCACTACTGAGTGGTATTTATATCACTATTTTCCACTCATTTAACCTAATATTTTGTATAGTTTCTCGGGTTTTGTGAACGTTTTGATGTGTTTTATTATTATTTTGTAGATAAATAAAGTTTGGAAAGCATTGGAAGCAATTTCGGGCCAAAATAGTGAAAAACGACGAAAAGGGTATTTCGGTAATTTTTCCGCGTCGCAACGCGCTTTCCACTGGCGTCGCGACACCTAATATGCGCCGGACATGCTAGCGTGCACCGAGGGAAACGTGTCAGAATTTGAGAAATTGGACTTGCTAACGTGCGCTGACCTTGCTAATGTGCGCCCTGCCACGTGTCATCATCACAGAAGATCATCTAAAATGCGCCATTGCCATGTGTCACAATCCTATTTGGTGTGCCATTGCCATGTGTCACAATCCTATTCGGTTATGCCGACAGAATGCGCGTGGTCAAACCACATTGACCGTAAATGCGTGCCAGCGTCGCGACGCTGGGATGTTTGGCGTCGCGACGCCGGTTGCCGAGTTTGCCTATAAATTGAGCTCTTCACCACTTCATTTGGTGTGCTTTCCTTGGGATTTTTTCCCTGATTTCATAGGAAGCATCTAGTTTTGTAATATTAAAATTTTGTATTTTTATTTTTAGTTTTTATTACAGCTTTTTATTTATTTACTTTCTGTTTTGTAGTTAAATTTCCGCTGGGGTAAAAGGTGAAACCTTTAATATAACTATCTAGGTAAATCTCACTTAACTATAATTTATAAATTATAATTTAACCGGATTAATTAATGTCAGACTTTATTACCGCCTATATGGTCGGGTTAAATATAAATTACTTTACCGCTTATATGGCTAGTCTTTATGTGACAGATAATTACAGCCTATATGGCTGGTGTAGTTGGACTAAGTGGATTACCGCCTATATGGCTGGTTTTAAATGTGTAACATTATTAATTCCTGAGAAAGCAGAACATAAAATAATTTATATATTATAATAAGTGAGATTCTTAGATAAGAAATATTAAATGTGGATCCTCTAACCCCAGCATTTTATTTTTATTCTAGGGAAGTGATGAAACACAATATCCACACTTAATAATTGATTTTCTTTTTATGGGTAATTCTTTAGTTTGTTTATTAAGTCTTAAGCTTAATGCTTCTTGTTGTCTGACCACCAATAAGATTGATGTGGTAAACTTAAAATGAACTAGATATAGGGATTTTAAGTTTCAGCCTTAGATTCAATAGCCCACGATATTCCTTGAGGATATATAACCCTTTAATAGATTTCCTTACAGGATAGACATATACCTGTCGGGCGGGGGTAGCCATAATTGGAACTTAATTTTAATGAATCCAGGTAATTTGGTTGACATAGATGTGGGACACAGAAACTGGGCGACACATGCTGTTCCGGGCTCGCGGCCCGGTTGGGAGTACGGAGTAGCCCGCGAGGGACTAAACCGGAGAATAATGGAGTCACCATCCGGTCTGAACCGGGATAAAGATTTAAGGCCGCACTCACCCCTCGCAAGGGAAGACCTCAAACCGTTGGGTTCGGAATGGTCCCTTACTTATGCCACTTGTAATGAAATGATTTGTGCAATAATTTAACCAAGCCTAAGCAACATTTATTTCCAAGGATAATTTACTCATAAGTTCGCATGCATAAGTACAAGGCTCATATCTAAATTTGTATATAATCTATGTCTGAATTTGCATACAACCTATTTGCATATAATCTATGTCCAAATTTGCATGCATAAAGATAAATACGGCTAACATACATTGTCATAAACACATTACATTCGATCATAGGCATGCCAGTAGATAATAATTGTACAATCACGTATGAAAACAAATTGGAATAACAATGAACATGCAATAGCACACGGCAATCTCATGAACATACTTCGATCATATAATGCGGAAAACAAAGAACAACCTAAACATAATGCAAATTCCAAACGCAAAATAAATGACTAATCATGCTTGAAAATGAACAACTAAATAGGCTAAATCATGCTTAAGAACCAAGTAACATACTAACGGCCTAATCATGCTTGAATACCATCTCATGAACACATCAAATAGATAAATGCAGGGATACAAATAGTATGATTGATTACATGATACAAGAGAAATCACCTAAGAAACAATTATGAATGACATGTGATGAAAATGACTCAGTTCAGTGTACGCGCGTTCGTGTAGCGTATGAAAACGAGTTCGAACGGTAAACAGAAGGTTTGCATTCGTGTAGCGTTTGAGAACGCATTCGAACGGGACAAGACCTGATGAAACAAAATGCATTCGCGTTCGAGTAGCGTTCGTAAACGCGTTCGAATGGTAAACAGAAGGTTTTTGTTCGTATATCGTTTGAGAACGCGTTCGAACGGGACCAGACTTGATGCATGATAAAATAAAGGAAATACGTGTACGTTCGAGTAGCGTTAGTAAACGCGTTCGAATGGTAAACAGAAGGTTCACATTCGTATAGCGTTCGTAAACGCGTTTGAACAAACTGAGACAGAAAACATGCGTTCGTGCGGTGTTCTGAAACGCGTTCGAATGGGGTTACAACAGTGACCTTAAAAAAAACAGTAAACAACATGACACATACGTGAACAGATGAATAAATGACACATAATAAATAATAACGGGCTACAAGGCGCGGTAATGCATCGTGGTAAAAGATTTTAACCCCTCGACATAGAGGACCTTTAATCCAACTTACTAAGCCCATGCGCTAATAACATAATGCACATAAAAATAAAGACAACGATATTGGACTTTGTATACCCGATTGAACACATCTTACATTCAACCGAATATACGTCATCCGGCGCGGCGAAGCATCGTGGTAAAGGATTTTAACCCCTCGAAACGGAGGACCTTTAATCCGACTTACTAAGCCCATGCGCTAATAACATAATGCATATAAAAATAAAGACAACGATATCGGACTTCGTATACCCGATTGAACACATCTTACATTCAACCGAATATACATCATCCGGCGCGGCGAAGCATCGTGGTAAGGGATTTTAACCCCTCGAAATGGAGGACCTTTAATCTGACTTACTAAGCCCATGCGCATCACATTATTACATAAACAAATAACATGCAGAAATTAAATAACGATAATAAATAAACAAGACAAAATAAATCAAAATATATGCCGTTTGCTCGAGTGGTACATGGAGTTGTATCCCAAGTACAGACCGTACTACCGTCAATTCGGATTCGGCTATGGAATTTACGTCTGGGTTTCCATCCTATATACCACAAGAGACGACACATTTTCCCATCCATTCAAAGCCACCTCATGCATCCACAAACGACTCTCATGCGAAATAAATAAATAAAACAATTAAAAGATGAATAAAAATAAATACGAAAAGTGCCCTCAGGTCTAACCTTTTACGTCGACTCTCGGACTCGCGTTACACTGTGATCGGAAGGGCTAATGCTCCGCAACTTTTCTGGTTCACTGGTTTGAGTCTTTCCTCGCTATTTTCACTGCTCGGGCTGCTGTTTTCCCACGTTTCACTGCTATTTTTACTGCTATTTTTTAGTCACTATTTTTTTTGTATCAGGGGCTGTTTTTGCGGTAATGTAAATGGGTTAGGGGGCTGCTGTTTTGCGATTTCTTTTAGGGATTTCTGGATAGTTTTTTGGTGCAGTTTTGGAACTGTTTCTGGACTGTTTTAAGGCATTTTTTGAAGGGGTTTGGGGTGGCCGTGAGTGGGTTGCGTTGTTGGCAGACGTGGATTTGAAGGGAAGTAGATGGCGTGTTGAGTGGAGTTTTGTTGAGTCAAAGGCAGAGTCTGTGTGGTTAAGTTTTGTGGCTGTTTTGTTTAGCGTTTTGGTTGAAGTTGTTATGGCAAGGTGGCGTTTGTGAAGGTTAGACGATGTGGGATAGGGGCTTATGAATGAAGGCAAGACGCGTGTAGTTTGTGAGTAGCTAGGGGGGCTGTGGGATGTGTGGCTATGGTTGTACGAGTGGGGCTGGGCGTTTATGCGTGAGTGGGCAGTATGGTGATGGGTTGGCTTCGTGGAGGCTATTGGCGTGAATGATAAAGGCTATTGGCAATGGCTTTGCGTAAGGGCTATGTTACGGTAATGGTAGGCTACTGTATGTATGGTTTTGGAGGTTGTTTAGGTTTAGTTGTGAGGGAGAGAGAGGCGTGAGAGAGGGATAATATGTCTTTTTGTTTGATGAATGAAGGTTAGGGTTTATTTGGTGTTTTTGTTTGTGCCATGAATAGTCTAATCTTTTAGGGTTGGTTTTGTGTTATTTTTATAGTGATTCATTAGGGTTTGCTTGTTTGTGTATGGGTTTTAAATAAGGAAACAAACCAATTAGTGTCTTACTAGGAAAATCTATATTTAATTGGGGGACATGTTTTGTTTAAATTAGGAATAAGTTTATTTGATTTGTTTTATTTAGGTAGGGATATATTTTATATTTTATTTGATTTATTTTAATTTGGTATGTGATTTTTTAGATTAGGAATTTAATTTTAATTTAATTTAATTTAATTAGTTTTAATTTTAATTTTAATTTAATTTGTGATATGTTTTAATTGTTTCTGGATTGGGCTTGGGTGAGATGGGCCTGATGTATATTTCAAGGGTTTTGGGCCAAGGTACTTTAAAACGAAGGTCCAACAAGCGAGCCCGAAGCTAAACAAGCGAATAAAATCTAACAAAAATATTGATTCCCTTCCGACGTCCGTTTCCCGCGACTTCCTCGACTTAAAAGGTAGTGTCTCCAAATGAGACTCATCATAGGGACTTATATGCAAAAATGCAGTGCCTACAATAGACATATGGTTCAATTGGGTTATACTGGGTATTTGTGTCTGACCATCGACATAGGCTTTTGCATAATTTCATGTTCCAGGTTAGCAAACTGATTTATTACACATAAATAAGAGAATCAATTCATCTTTATAATAATATTGTGTGGAGTTACGACCCTAGATCCTTGAGTCTTTTCTTTTATTTTCCTTAGTATTTTCTTTTGAGTATGTTTTTATTTTATTTTGCAAAACCACATTCAACCAATCAAAAGTAATCAATTCTCTTCTTCCTATAATCAGATATTTGTAAATAAATAGTATCAATAATTAATAACAATAGTAGGAATTAAGTCCTCGTGGGATCGATATTTTTATACTACTTGAACGATACGTGCGCTTGCGTTATACGTGTGTGTTTACGCCGGTCAAGTTTTTGGCGCCATTGTCGGGGACTTATTTTTCTTGAGTTATTAATTTTGAAGCTATCTAATTTTCTTGTATCTAATTTTCTTTATTTTTATCTGTAATTTTTATTTCTTTCTTTTGTTTTCAGATGATTGAAAAATGGAACATTATTGGGAGATTGAGAGATCACGAGCTTTACTAGAAGATGCACCCCAAATCTGGGAGCAACAGTCCGGTTTTCTGAGGCCTGTTGACCAGCCCAACAACTATCACTGGATGTCAGAATCAAGCAATTCTACATTTGCTCAACAGAATGAAATTGGGAGATGTGTAATATGTGATGGTAACCACCCGAGCAATCGATGTATATACCTTTCAGAGTGGCAGAATTATTGGAATCATTCAAGGTACGAAGAACCATCATATTTTTCCATCTTATCCACCATCTACCTATGATCTTCATCAACAATCAGAACCATCAGAAGAAGATCAGATGATTGACATAATCAAAGATTGGTTCAAGAAACGCAACGAAGAGTTGGATACGATGCTTGAAACATACCAGAATCAACTCGAAAGTATTCAGAGACAATCAGAATTCATTCAGAGATTGACAGATCAGACGAGACAATTAACAGAAAACCAGAGCTATATACCTCATGGACCATTTTCAGATGACACTGATGAAGCCTTCGAGTACCAATCATTTCACAATGACACTTCAATAGAGGAAGAGGCTAGCAGTATCAACAACTAGAGGTATCAGTTCAGGAGCCCGAACCGTCAAAGTCTCGATTTGATTTTTATTATTCTGACTCTAACGATGATGAAACTGAGCTATTTGTACCAACTGCATCAACACTTGAGGATGGAATTATGTATCCTCAAAATGAAGATCTTGGAGCATACATTGCACAAATGTTTGAAGAAGATCTACCTGAGCCAATCATTTCACCCAGATCAGAGGATGAAGACCTAAAATCTGACATTTCTTTTCATCCTCAGGTTGATAATTTTGAAGCATGCATTTCACAGATGACAGATGAAGAGCTGAATACGGAAATTTTAACATACATCTGTGAAGAAAAGGTGGAGCAAGAAGCAGAGCAAATGGAGGAGCAAATGACTAACCTTATTGAAGATCCAGTGAATTCAGGCGAAACATCACTGTTTTGGGGAGTACAATTTAGAGAAATCACCCAAAAGCTTGATAGAATGGAACTTCCATTCAAAGTCAAGCACCATCCGAGACCTCCTGATTTTATTTCTTTCTTTTTAGGAACCACTGTAGCAACAAAGATTAAAAAGGTGGCACGAGCACTGAATGAGACAAAACTCTTTTTATCACCTTATCGTTGGAAGAGACCCTTCAAAAACAACGCTCATGGGATTATATTTAATTAGACATCCAAAACAACGCTGAAACCTCCTTGACAGATGGATTTCAGTCATGTCTGGCTGAAGACGAAAAATTTAGCGCTAGCAGGGAGGTAACCCATGCAATTTGTTGTAATTTCTATTTTTATATTTTGTGTATACATGTTGTAGAATTTTTAATTTTGTGTGTTATTTTTGTAGGGAAAAGAACAAACGGAGCATTTTAAGACAGAATGAATGGTGTTTGACAATCACAAAGATGAGAACCAATTCATTAGCGATGGCTGAGTAAGGAATGAAATCTTGAGACGCATTCTAATGGATTTATATACCAAACGAGTGGCGTATTGCGTACACAATTACGTTACCTTAATAATTGCTTTGATTTGATTTTCTATTTTTATTTCCCTTTATTTTCGCCGACAAGATCTAAACTTTTTGACTTTTCACGATTTATTTTAACGTTCATCTAATAATTGTCATTTGGCAGATACTAGTGCAATTATTACTCACCCATTTTCAGGTTCTATAAATTCAGCTCTACATTTCTTTCTTCGACACATCCAGATATACATCTAAATAAGAGAAAGAAAATGGAAGCAACATCACAGTAGCCAGTCAAGCGAATTTGTATTTTCTGTGGATCCAATGCTGGTAATAAACCAGAATTCATTGAGGCTGCAAAGGAATTGGGGAGAGTCATAGCAGAATGAAATATGCATCTAGTATATGGCGGTGGCAATCTTGGAATGATGGGAAGCATTTCAAAAGCTGTTCAGGAAGGTGGCGGTCATGTTTTGGGAATCATCCCAAAACCTTTGGCGGACGAACAGTTAATCGGACCCACAAACAGATATAAACGCATCGTATCAGATATGTCTGAACAAATCCAGGAAATGATCAATACTGCGGATGCGTTTATTGCATTACCAGAAGGGCTGGGAACGTTTAAAGAAATGTTCACAGTAGCATCATGGGCACACTTAAACATTCATCAGAAGTCCATTGGGTTACTTAACATTGAGCATTTCTTCGATTTCCTGTTTGTATTTCTTGCGGAAGCCAAAAGACATGAGTTCGTCACAAAATCAGTACATGATATTTTCCTGACTACAACAAAGGCCGAAGAATTAATTGACCAAATCCTAGCATTTGAACCAAAAATCGACCCCATTCTTTCCAAGTTGAGCTGGTCAGATAGCGATCGTGGTAAGAAGCGTAAATTGGACATAGATCTTAATCGGTAATTTTTCCTGTAGAATTTCAGCTAATCAGGTACTATCTTCTAAACTCTTCTTCTACTGTTTAAGACATTGGGGACAATGTCTCATTTAGGTTTGGGGGAGGGAATTAGTTGATCAGTACCTTGTTTTCAGTTTGTGTGTTGTTTTTAGTCCAATTTTTTTTCGAAAAATACAAAAAAATTGAAATTTTTTCAAAAATTACAAAAATATTTTGCGTTTTTGTGTTTTTGTTTTAACTAAAAGGTGAAATTGGTAAGAGATAGCTGAGTAAGGAGTTCTCACTCCTGAGACGTATCTCAAAACTATTTCGGAACAAGTTAATTTTTGTTTATTTCCTTTTGAATTATTTAATTTGTAAATTCTCCATAAAATTGACTAAAATGGATCTTCATATGCTCAGTTGACAGGTATTATCAACATACATGGAAACATACGGACATGAGCTATAATTGAAAAGTTTGTAATATTCAGTGCTTAAGTTTAATTGGAGGAAGCATCTAAAAAAGCAATGGAGTAAAAAAAAAATCTGAGATCCGAGTTATTAAGTCTGTAAGGGTGTTTTAACACCTAGTGCCCTAAAGCCAACTGGTTTGGGAGTCACTGGCCCAAAGCTCGCTACATGGATCAAAGATGCTGCAAAAATATATATATTTGAAGTCTGAGTAATTAAGTCCGTAGGGGTGTCTTAACACCTGGTGCTCTAAAGTCATCTGGTTTGAGAGCCACCGACCCAACACTCGCTACATAGATGAAAGATATTGTATATAAATAAAAAAAATCAAAGAAAAAATCAAAGAAAAAATAAGAAAAATCCGAAAAATTATTCCATTGCTACAAAAAGGTGTGAAATCTGATAGAACTTTAGGACAAAAATATTACTCTCTTATCAACTACACTTGTGACTGTTGTGGGCAAAAATGAGTTGATTAATATTTTGTTGGCTGTGTATATGGAGAATGGAAAATATAATCGAAGAATTTACTTATTCAGTAATTTAGAAAGAAACAAAACAACTAGTAACTTGGAGTAGAAGTTTCATCTGATTAGTCACTAACTTCTTTATTCTATTTTCTCTTGTCTTTTTGCTTTTGTGTGCATTAGTTTCACTACATTTTTACTTTTATAAAATGTTTGTGGGTATCATTGCTGTAAACCCTCACGAGACTACAACTCGTCCACTAGGGACACCTAAGGGTTTAAAGGCTTGTTGCATACGCTAAATGCAACTGTGATCCCTACGAAAGTGACTTAGTTAATTTTATTTTTAAGTTATTTTATTTTAGTTTGTGTTTTGCTCGAGGACTAGCAAAATGTTAGGTTTGGGGGTGTGATGAGTGATATTTATATCACTATTTCCCACTCATTTAACCTAATATTTTGTATAGTTTCTCGGGTTTTGTGAACGTTTTGATGTGTTTTATTGTTATTTTGTAGATAAATAAAGTTTGGAAAGCATTGGAAGCAATTTGGGGCCAAAACAGTGAAAAACGACGAAAAAGGGTATTTCGATAATTTTTCCGCGTCGCGACACCTAATATGCGCCGGACATGCTAACATGCGCCGAGGGACATGTGTCAGAATCTGAGAAATTAGACTTGCTAACGTGCGCCAGATCTTGCTAACGTGCGCTGACCTTGCTAATATGCGCCCTGCCATCTGTCATCATCACAGAAGATCAGCTAAAATGCACCATTGCCACGTGTCACAATCCTATTGGACCAAACATAGCGCGTGCCACGTGTCGCCTTATCATTGGACCGAATCACCGGTGAATCACATGCTGCCACGTGTCAAGCTCTCATTGGACCGATCTTTACCGCGTGCCACGTGTCAGATTCTCATTGGACCGAAACATCCACCAATCACCGTGTGCGACGTGTCGCCTTCCCATTGCACCACTTTCAGCGCGTGCCACGTGTCATCATTTGATTGTGCCGACAGAATGCGCGTGGTCAAACCACATTGACCGTAAACGCGTGCCAGCGTCGCGATGCTGGGATGTTTGGCGTCGCGACGCCGGTTGCCGAGTTTGCCTATAAATTGAGCTCTTCACCACTTCATTTGGTGTGCTTTCCTTGGGATTTTTTCCCTGATTTCATAGGAAGCATCTAGTTTTGTAATATTAAAATTTTGTATTTTTATTTTTAGTTTTTATTACAGCTTTTTATTTATTTACTTTCTGTTTTGTAGTTAAATTTCCGCTGGGGTAAAAGGTGAAACCTTTAATATAACTATCTAGGTAAATCTCACTTAACTATAATTTATAAATTATAATTTAATCGGATTAATTAATGTCAGACTTTATTACCGCCTATATGGTCGGGTTAAATATAAATTACTTTACCACCTATATGGCTGGTCTTTATGTGACAGATAATTACCGCCTATATGGCTGGTGTAGTTGGACTAAATGGATTACCGCCTATATGGCTGGTTTTAAATGTTTAACATTATTAATTCCTGAGAAAGAAGAACATAAAATAATTTATATATTATAATAAGTGAGGTTCTTTGATAAGAAATATTAAATGTGGATCCTCTAACCCCATCATTTTATTTTTATTCTAAGGAAGTGATGAAGCACAATATCCACACTTAATAATTGATTTTCTTTTTATGGGTAATTCTTTAGTTTGTTTATTAAGTCTTAAGCTTAATGCTTCTTGTTGTCTGACCACCAATAAGATTGATGTGGTAAACTTAAAATGAACTAGACATAGGGATTTTAAGTTTCAGCCTTAGATTCAATAGCCCACGATCTTCCTTGAGGATAGATAACCCTTTAATAGATTTCCTTACAGGATAGACATATACCTGTCGGGCGAGGGTAGCCATAATTGGAACTTAATTTTAATGAATCCAGGTAATTTGGTTGACATAGACATATGGTTCAATTGGGTTATACTGGGTATTTGCGTCTGACCATCGACATAGGCTTTTGCATAATTTCATGTTCCAGGTTAGCAAACTGATTTATTACACATAAATAAGAGAATCAATTCATCTTTATAATAATATTGTGTGGAGTCACGACCCTAGATCCTTGAGTCTTTTCTTTTATTTTCCTTAGTATTTTCTTTTGAGTCTGTTTTTATTTTATTTTGCAAAACCACATTCAACCAATCAAAAGCAACCAATTCTCTTCTTCCTATAATTAGATACTTGTAAATAAATAGTATCAATAATTAATAACAATAGTAGGAATTAAGTCCTCGTGGGATCGATATTTTTATACTACTTGAACGATACGTGCGCTTGCGTTATACGTGTGTGTTTACGCCGGTCAAGCACTAAAGTTATCATCACAATGAGTCTTCCAAAGCTCATGCTCTACTATTTGCTCAACTCCGGGCTCAGGCCCGAGAGGTTTCTCTATTATATAGAGTAACTTCTTGGATTCCAGGACTATACTGAGATTCAATTCCTAATCTGAAAATTTACGCCGTTAAAGACATTTTCACCTAGGATTATGTTCTTTTACGCTAATCTTTCCAATTATATTGATTGCTATAGTCCAACTATCGAATCAATGATTTCGGGTACAATCAAATGTAATGATTACTATAGTCCAACTGTATAATCAACTATAAATGATCGGTTACATTCAAATGTAATGATTACTATAGTCCAACTATATAACCAACTATAAATGAAGTAGTGTGTTGTACAGTCTAACTGTTCAACGAAAGCAATATTAAATATTAGTCCAACTAATATATTTATAACAACGATAAATAAAATAAAAGAGCGCGTATTGGCAAGTATTTAAACGAAATTACAAATTTAATACTAGCCTCCCACTATTTTTCGACGAGCCTCTAACCCTCTGTGGAGTACTCGGGAAACCTAGTTTCCTAGTGGGCTAGGATCCCGTTAAATAACACACAACCCTGACTTTGGCCAACAAGTTGTATGAAACTTAACTAGGTAGATCTCTAAGATCAATTGGATCCCATCCAATTCCTAGATCCAGTAGGTGGACATCCAAGTCCGAAACATATATCCAATATATGTAAATATATCAATTATATTTACTAACATTTTCCTCTGAATCAAATAAGCCTTCACTACAAGAAAAAAGGCCTTTACTGACACTAAGGTTAGTGACACTAGGCTAAAAGTGTCAGAAACGACGTGTAAATGTGCCTATTTCCGTGTTTTTCACTTAAATATCAATAATTACTGACACTATGGTATCAGTGATTTTAGTGTCAGTAATTACTATTACCATAGTATCAGTAAGAAATAAATAAAAAAAAAAACGCGTAGTCGTCCGGAGTCGAACCAACACCTCACGGAAGTGACGTTTTTCGCATATATTACTGACACTATAGTATCAGTAAATTTAGTGTCAGTAATTAATGATACCTTAGTATCAGTAAAAAAAAATTAAAAAAAAAATTATTTCCTTAAAATCAAACCCTCATCTCCACTATCCGCTTCTCAAAACTCTCCCCATTCCTCTCAAAACACCTCATCTCCACCTCCACCAACTCCATAACAACAATCACTTCCCCATCTCCCTTCCCCTCTCTCCTCTTCAGCCGCCGCTCCGTCGCCCCTCTCTCCCACGCCGTCCAGTCCCTATCTCCCTCCACCACTCGCTTCTCCCAAATGCGATGCTGTGTCAACCGCTCCGGAAAGCCCGCCTACTCCCCCCTCAACTCCGGCTCCAACTTCAGCGACCGGCATTATATTTGAATAAAGGTCCTAATTTTCGTGTTGCCCTTGTGTGTTTTTCTTTTATGTATTTGAATGAGATCCGTCCCACACCTCTTATTTGTTCAGGGCCGGCGGCGTGAACTCTGATTCGATCTGTTTTGGGATTCAGATTTTCAACTATTTGTAAACGGGTGCTTAATTGAACTGCGTTGTTGATCTATGCTATAATTATTTAAAACATACTTCCTCATTTTTATTTATTTATTTATTTGCATTATATATATAGAAGTGTTCTAACTTTCTGTCAGGACACATGATTTTGTTCACATCCAAAGTGCCAATATAGTGCTCTTATCATTAAATATTTGCTGGCTAAGGTCATTGAATTAGTGTTCACTCCACTGCAATAATTGAAAGGGATTTCAGGGACCTTGCCTGTAGTTTTAAAGAAAAGTGACAATAGAACGACATAGTTTAGTGTGCTGCCTATTGACAGAACTCTCCTTTTCCTTTGTGAATTGTTTTATTTGTTTGACTGATTATCCTGTTCCTATCATGGTTGTGATTTCTGAAATATTGGGTTTTGTTGCAGTGATGCATTATAGAATTAGTTAGAAACTCTCCTAGAAAATCTTGTGGCGGCATTTTTTAATTGATTAATTTCTTTTGATTAGGTTGATACTTTTGAAGACATCTGCCTCTTTTTTGTTTTTAATTGTTTTAATTGGTGCTTTTGTTCTTACAGCCTGGTCCTAGTGGCAGCAAATTATGTTTTGCCTGTGAACAAGGATACTTCTAGTTCAGATGAACATTTGGGTAAGTTAAGGGAGATTTGTCTGTAAAGATCAATCTCGTTTGCATTCATAATTTCAAGGTATGTGTATGGGTAAAAGTCCTCTCCATGTGTTTGATGAAATGCCTGTGAGAAATAATTTTATCATGTAAAAACATTTGACACTTCGTTTGGATAAGAGATCAATAAGAGGGAAAGAAATCGTGTGGAATTTTTCGTCGAAAATAATTTTTGAAACCCTGAAATCTCCTGGCATTTTCTGTGTTCACTGAGTTCTATACCAGGAAGGGACTACTGCTGGACTCTAAAACATAGGTTGGAAATTTAAATGCCAAACTTAGTATAATATTTGTTAGTTTAAGTTTAGGATTTAAAAAGCGTGTTGCGAGTAGGTGTCTGCAAGTGTATGTTTCGAAATCTAATACTAATGTGCTGGAAAGCTCTCATATTAATGTGTCGCTATAACATCATCCTTCGTATATATGCTTTTGATAAGCATACCTGTGTATGTGAATAGCTTGTGTATGTGAATTTGTGATTTATATTAGCCTCAATAGTGATTTTATGCATAAAAAATGAATTAGATATAATAGGGATTGGATGTATTCCATTGTTTTTTACTTTTTTTATGCAAATTGAATTTTACACCTCAATCGGCTGAGGACGGTGTATGTCAAGACTAAATGCGTAATGTTGACAATTTCTGACTGGAACTAGCTGATTTTGAGAAGCAATGGTTTGAACCTAATTTTCGTAACATCCATGCTTGGGAGAAAGAATGAGACTTGTCGAACAAACATTTCTTAAAGCATCTCAAATTGTTCACCAATAAGTAAACATAGTATTTTCTGATGCATGTTAATAGTTTTTTATTTATGTGCTACATGCCTACACATGCTTTTACAAATCAAGGAAACATTTAATGCTTACATCCTCTATATGAATGCAAACTTTATCTAATCCCCATGTGATAATAAAATATAAAGTACCTATGATATGAGCCTTTGTAAATTCTTCATGTTTTTGCTCCTTACTGGAAAAGAGCTCAAGCTTTTCGAAAGGAAATCTCCAGCTGTACCATCTAACATCAAAAATACTGTCTTCACGCCATTTTATGCTTTAACTTGATTTGCATTTTTATTTTGTGTCTAAGCTGTTTTGAATATTGTTTTCTGCATTATATTCCAAATTAATACATTTCTTTCATTTATCAAATGATCGATGACTTCTTTGACACTGGTAAAACATTTATCCTCATTACATTGTTGTTTAGCAGCAGGACTCACTTATTTTAGAAAGCAAATATTTTTGAGATCAGCACTCAAAAACTCCTAGCTTGATATTTGAGTATGTGAACAGCACTGATTTCAAAGTCTTGTACCCCACATTGACTGATTATGACATACGCTATTACATCCGTTTTTCCACTTAATTTGCTGAATTAGTCTTAGCTATCTAATATTTTCAAGGAACTTGACTATAGGACAAATTGCAATTTAAATATTTAATATAACAGTTTTTTGTAAATATGTATTTTCCTGGTTACCTGCTGGAGCATTTGTTTTCTGATAAAATGAAAGGTAAGAAGGGATTTCGTGACAAGGTTTACTTTTACCTTGGTCTTTTTGACATTTCCTAGAACCATTGAAATCATAATGTCATTACTGCAAGGTTAGCGTGGTGATATTTTTTTTGTTAGATAATGTTGGGCATACAGTAAATTGTACTTGATTGCAGTTGGGATAAGTTTGTATCGGTTTTGCTTTGTCAATGCCCTCCAAATTTTTTCCCTTGCAACTGCTGCCAAACCAGTTCAGTTTGGACAATGCGTTAGAGTATACTCTGAGGAATGAAGCCGACATGATTGCTTGTAAAAGTGTGTAAATTGATGAATTCAAATGTAGGATTTTGGGCAATACTAGCCTCTGCCCTAGATGTTTCTCTTTATTTCTATGCTTTTTATTGTATGTTATTGATTTGTTTGTTTTGTGATTATGTAGCGGTATGAAAGATACAACTTGTTATTATGGATGTCATTTGGTTTTTTATATGCATGCTCTTAGGTTGTCGGTATGGTTATTGTCAATAAGTGCTTTATGTGACAAAAATTAGATTAGGGTTATATTTTGTATTTATATTTTGTATTTTTATTTGGATGTATTTAATGTTTTTATTTATGAAGATATCGATTTTTTTTGGAAGTCCATCTAATTCTTAACATTTGGTTTATAATTTCAGATTTTGTGCCAGATATCATATTGTTGGGGGATTGTTGCAGGCTTCTCAACAAGTATCATGAATTTTGGTGGGGGCATGACATTTTGGTGGGACTTTAAGAGTAGTTTTTGAAATATATATATGTTAATTTAAAGATTGTCTATGGAGTTTTTGTATTCATCATGTGATACTGTTGAATTGATTAATACGATTAATCTATTATATTGCGAATTTTATATAAATGTAATTTTTTAGTTTTTTATTTCATTGAGTTGGTATATATATATATATATATATATTATATATATATATATATATATTATATATATATATATTTTATGATTAATTTAATTACAAAACATAAGAAATATAATTGTGAAATAATACGATTTTTAAATTTTAAAAGATATTGACGGATATTGATACTATAGTAACAATAATTACTGACACTAAAAATCAAATATATGCGATATACTGATACTGCAGTAACAAAATTTACTGACACTATAGTATCACTAAATACTGATGTTATAGTGTCAATAATTACTGACACTAAAATAGTGTGAGAGATTACTGATACCATAGTGTCAATAATTTTCTGATACTACAGTATTAACGTTTACTGACACTAGAAACTAGTGTCAGTGATTTCTGGCTGCGGCAACACTGACACATTTATATAGTGTCAGTAAAACCCTTTACTGACACTAATTTAGTATCAGTAAAAGCCTTTTTTCTTGTAGTGCTTGGCTTTGGCTGAACAAACTTAATGAGTCCAGTTAAGCGTGACCCATTGACAGTGGGAAAACTTCGTAATCGAAGTCGATGAACTAGAAGTGACATTGACTTTAGCCAACAAGTCACAACCGCCCAAGATATACGATATGGAACAAAGCTTATGCGGTTCAAACACATCCGCGATGGACAAAGGTCTTGACTTTGGCCAACAAACCAATGTCAATCTTGGATCTTGAGAGAGAACAACTCAATGGAAGGAAAAACGCTTAATATTATTTGAGGGTTTTTCTCATAAATTGGCAACCAATTTATTATCTTTGATTAGGTCTCATCATACACCCTTAAACATGCATTCCAAAAGCATAATAAAGCGCGATAAAATTTAATAATGATATGCGGATGGATATATAACAAATTATTCCTAAAACAAATCTCTTCATTTCCTCTCTCCCGCTAGCACTATTCATACTTCTACCCAATTACATAACACTAAAAGAAACCTCATTTACATTGAGGGGAATTGGTGAGAAGAGAAATACAAAGAGAATAGAGATAATAGGCTGGACAAGCAGGTCCAATTTAATAAATTCTAAATTTATTACAACAATTTCCAAAATTGCATTCACTCTTCTAATATCCATTCGATATACATTATTCATACAATACATCCATGTATTCACACAAAACATGTTATTCAATCAATCTAATCCAATTAATTAATCTTTGAATTAATGACTATTCAATGTTCAAACAACGATTTGATTTGCGCGAGTCCAACTCGTTTAAGAATAAATACTCAAAGTACGTATTCTTGAATTATATCGAACTACAATTTTAAATCCAATTTAAATTGTATCAAATACTAATTTATATTTAATTCCAAATTAAATAATTACACTTTTTAATAGTGCATTTTAGACTTAGATTCTAAATCCAATCTTAATGGGTTTCAAAGGCCCAATTAACATCCAATGTCAATTTAATTAAAGTCCAATGGGCTTTTAATTAATTCTTAAGTAATGAACTTTGGCCAATATGGATCAAACCCAAATGCCAAGGCCCAATTAGGAATCACCCTATGCCAAAAATCAATTTAGGCCCATTATATTTGGACTTTATGGAATGATTTTAGGCCCAATTTGGATCCAATCCAATTGTCCTAAACCAAGCTTGGCCCTACCAAGCCCATTAAGCCCAATTATAACAAATTAAATTAACACATTATTCCAAATTACATATTAATTTAATTAAAGTGCAATTAACATAATTAATCAATTAATCTAATGTTTCCAAAACACTAATTAATCCAATTTAATCATGCTCAACATTTCCAATTCATGTCCAACATAAATTGAAGCAAAATCAATCTATTACATGCTTCACACTCCACGACAATAGGGCACAAAATAATACTCAATTTGATTTCAATCCAATTAAATCAACATACAAGATTTATTTCATGCTTTAAACATATCCAATTACTAAAATCAAAAAATTACCATGAGTGTTCCTAGGGCATACATTCGTCCATGCTTAGAATTTAGGGATTTTTGATCTAATCAATATTTCACAAATCCAACAATGCACAAATCCAATTCAACATCATATAAACATAACCCAACCATCAATTTAGGCAAATCAAGCTCCAAGCCAAAAATCCCAAATTAAAGTATATGAATCCTAGATTCAAATCAAGCTTAGATCTCGCTCTGATACCATTGTTAGTGTCCTAGACATGCCACAGGATCTCTAAGCGTGATTATTGTGTGAATTAATCAAGAAAGTTGTGGAATACTTACATTGATTTGAATGAGAAGTTTCAAAACTTTTTTTTTATAGATGGAAGCTCCAAGCCCTCTTTTAGTGTTCCAAACTCATGAGTGAGTCTCCCTATCACCTTGTTTGACTCCTTTAAGTGTTAGATTACTTGAATTTTTGCAACAAAAATCCATGGAGAGACAATGAAGCTCACGGTTTTTGAGCTTTTGGAAAAGAAGGAGATGGTGTGAATAGTAACTTCATACACTTCTAAAGTTGACCAAGTTAATTTATAGTTTGATTGTGTGTTGGATTTGGTTAGTGTGTTGTAAAAGCAATCAAAGCTTTACACTCAACAAATCAAATCCAAAATCAAGCCTAACTACTTCCATCATTAGTCAAACAAATGATGTAAGTGAAGTGGGTCCCACCACTTTTAAATTCCAAATTTAAGTCGGCTAACTTAACACGCAACTTCGTTCGGGCCCAGGTTCGTTTAATTCTGAATAAACAAATTTTCCGTTGCAAAGTAACTAAATCTAATTTAAATAAATAATAATGCCTAGCAAAATTATTACGAAAGTCACTTGCGAATTAATTCTAAATTAATTCGTTTGCCTGAATTAAAATCCAATTTTAATTCCACTTTGAAATCTAATTTCAAATTAATATATCTAATATATTATTTAATCTATTAATTCCAAATTAATCGTTCTCTCTCTTCTATCCGAATTTTATCCCAGATAAATTTTTAATCCCAGATTAATTTTCTCTCTCTCTTAATTAATCCCAGATTAATTCTGTTAGAGTCAAATGTCATCGGTGAATCTTTGGGAGGCGACCGAAGAGATCCCTGGATATATTGGTAGTAAATACGGTCATCGGACTATCCGAATACTTGCGTACCCGGTACCACGTTCTTATCGATTTACAAGACATGGTTGGCTTCTAGCAAAACATTGTGCCTACCCAATTCTCCAGAAATATTCTTTTAAGGAATATATAATCTATATCAGGCGTAGTATATATAATATTGCGTATTACGATCCAGTATCAGATGTCACATGCTAAGCCTGTGGCTGGAATTGTGTTTTCCCCGTACGAAGCATATATCAGATCACTGGCAACTAGTCTCTATTATCGGATAATCATGACCTAGTCATATTATCCCGATGACTGCAGTACTTAAGAGTACTAGTTCCGTATCCTACGTGATCATCATCTCCATATGACTGAAGTGATACTTCTATCTTGACATCACACCCAATACACTACGATTCTCAGTAAACCCAGAAGAGGCGTACACAGAACCTGTTAAAGCCCTGGACGACCAAAACCAAAGTGTACTGATTGTCGCAAGTATTAGCGATGCAAGTCTTAGGTTAAGACCAAATACACCTACCATGATTCGGATTCTCATAGACACATAGTCATACTACCAATGAGATTTCGAGGGGTCTATCCAGAGCGAAGCTGTTCCCATACCATCGGTAAACAGAACCTCTTATCACACTTGCATAAGTATCCAATACTTAAATATATGAGAACTATGATGTTAAGGTTCCATAACGCGCACAAGTGTGATACTAGCCTATTCCGCATTATCAATGTCCAGTCTCGATAATACTAAGACTAGAGATATTTAATGATTAAACCTTCCGTGGATTAATACTGTCTCATATCTTATTAATTCGGTACTAATCATATGGACTTTTATCATTTATATATTCAAGTAATCCAATTACAAAATGATAAAAGAGCAATTTCCTTTGTCACATAGTTAATTTTGTACAAGAACACCATGTCATTTACAAAATAGTGATGCTATGGGTCATAATTGTCCAACAGGCCAGATCACCAACCATATTGTATCTTTCATGCTTTCAGCAAAGACATTCGTAAGCATCCCTTATTATTTTGCTTTCTTTGATATTGATTTTGTGATTGGGATTTGTTTTTATTTGGATTTGTTTGTATTTGCATCTAGTGAAGTCTTGAAGTCCACCATCACTAGGTTGAAGAATTTCATACTATGAAAGTATGTGTGGCCCTGCAAGAAGGTTTTCCCAGACCCTACATATCTCTAAGGAAGTGCCCTGTAGGAACTGATTGGCCAGATCTTGATAGTGAGGCACTTCGATTCATAGGTCCAAGTTTGGAATCCCAACAGGTTGTACTTGTTAGAGTGTATGCCCTAAAACCAGTTTTGGATGTAATGATTTAAGGCATAATTTTTATAATATAGTTTATTATTTATTAATAAAAGATATTTGTTAACTACACATTATTACATCCATATTTAATGTGTATATCCTGATACATTATGTTAGATGAATATCGTTAATCCAAAAGACTTTTGCGATTATGAGAGTCAACGATATTTATATATGTCTCAAAATTAAGTTCTTGATAAAATGTGATTGTTATACATGACAATAATATATCACTTGACCAATATTGTTGTGTGTCACCTAGATTGACATATGATGTTAATAGAATAGATGGTGAGTCTCATATCATAAGGACACAAATAATAGATGTTTCATTAGATTAATGAATTATCGAACACGACCACATAAGCGTAAGATCACATGGTAATATTATCTAAGGTCATTGATATTCGTAATAATACATTAGTGTCGTCATATCCTCTGACCTGAGATCATATATGACTTGTGCGATAGTATTTTTGGTTCACTAGTATATCCTCATTCGACTATCCACGTCCTTTGACTAAATGCTAGATGGCCTTGAGCGATTGACGTATGAAGTCACGTATGCATCAAGATGGGATTCGATAACTTTGATAATTAAAGTTATAGATGTTTCAAGGAAACTTAAAGTTGTGGATATAAGTCTTTGGCCAAAGCAGTCGATATCTTAGAGATATCAAATCCACAAGATAAAGTTTAAAGATATTTCAAGTATAAGGATTTGACCTTACCATGATCCCAGACTCGATAAGAAACATAAATATCGGAAGGAACGAGATGACATGCTCGAAGTGTATTCTAACAGGTTCATATGTTTTCCACTTCATTCATCGACTAGGGGCCATGGCTTGCTGCTAGGCGATTACCCATGGTCTGTGGAATATCACAGAGATGAAATATTAAAGAGTTAATATTATTCCACTGCTACTCGATAATGAACCTAGGACGGTCGCACAATATAGTTCTCGTCTATGTTACAAATTCGAGGATGTTTATTAAAAGTTAATAAATGATTATTTTGGCATTTCCTAATTGGATTAGGATATTCGGGATATTTCGGAAATATTAATTTGATTAATAAATTCGAAATATTAAAATAAGATTTAATTGTTTAATTAAATATTTGATATTTATATTAAATAAATTAAATATAATTTTAATTAATTGTTAATTAAAGTTAACTAAGTTAAATTAATTAATTAATAGTTACTTAATTATTATGTCAAAATAATATTTAATCTATTGAGCTTTAATTTAGTGGGCTAGCACCCAAATTAATTAGAGTCCTAATTAAGATTAAATATAGAAGTTTTTATTTAATTAGGATTTCTAATTTGGTTAAGTATCCTAATTTATTTCGGAAAGAATCTTTAAGAGATCAAATTTGATTTGGAGAGATATTTGATTGATTTTATTGTATTAGGATACAATTAAAACAAATCCAATACTTATTATATATAAGTTCACGTTGAAATCAATATTGAAGTAATTGATTGTTGCCTGCAACACGCGTGGACAAGCATATATATATATATATATGCATGTTGATAAATATAAGTTCATGCAAAATATACAAAAAGGGCTTGCGCATGTTGATGCTTGAAGCGTGCACGTGAATAAAGTATATATATATGCGCAATTGAAGATTTGTTCTCTAATTGGAATAGTTCCAATTCGTTCCAAAGGACTTTCAACATCCTAGAAAAGAAAAATTTTATTTTATTCTCAATAGTGGGAGCGATTTGTTCGTAGAAGAGTGCTAGTGTGCCAACAGAGGTGCAACGCTTGGTGCACTACTACAAGAGAAAAATCAGGAGGATATTCAAAAGGCTCGAGAAAGATAATAAGCACATCGATGTATGTTTTATATTAGTAATATTCTTTATGTTGATAAGAAAATATTTGTTGCATGCATGTTAAAATTAATATAGATTAATTTAATAGTAAATTGTTTACATCAACAACGACATAACCACCATCCTTAAAGTGGTTTTTTAAGAAAATTTTAAATTCCATTCACATGGATGCTTCCGCGCTAACCCCAAAACCTTACAGTGGTATCAATAGCTTTGAGGTTATGCCGTTTTGATGGAAAAAAAATTAAAGCATGTATATGGGATCCTAATGAGAGCAGTTCGGTTAGGCTATTATTTTATGTTGATAAAATCATTATTTTTGGCTGAAATATTTTTTGGAGACACTAGACATATGGACTAACGACTTTGTAAAATTTTAACTCAATCGGAATTCGGAAAGGTCGTTTGCTACGCGAAACAATCTGTTGGACAGAACTTGAAAATTCAAGATGGCAGACTCCGCATGACTAATTTGTAAAATTCTGAAAGTTTTAGGAATTTATTGCAAATACCCAAAACAATCAGAGGTGAAATTGTAATTTCTGAAATTACAAATATTTTACAAAATGTTCAGAATTAAAAATTTGAGTAAGATTAGAATTCTAATTTTATTAAAATTATTTTTGGAAAAAATTCTAATAGAAATTGAGTTGTTGCTAGTTTTGAACTAAATTACTTCTTAGGAAGTTAAACCCATATAAAATTTTAATTGGATTAAAATTAAATCACAACAAGAATCCCTAATACAACTTTGATTATACCTCTTAATTATTTAATATGATTAAAACATTAATTGATAATCAAAGTATAATCTTTTAAAAGTTTCAAGATTAGTAATAGGATTATTCTAGCCAAGAAAGCTTAAGACCTTCTCGAACAAAGAGGTACTAAAGAGAACTCTGTCACCAAGGCGATAAGAGCCTAAGAAGGTAGGGATTTAAGTGGTCACGCCGGACCCCCCTCATCTTCTGGGAGTTTTTCTCTAGTTACCGAATTGTGAAGGATTATATTAAACCAAATGGAACATTCTTATTAAAGAGTTAATAAAAGATTAGGATCCCCTCGTCTATAGCCAAACATAAAAGTTATGTGCTAAATGTGCTTGTGCACGATGAAAGTATAAGATACAAAGACATCGAGACGCACCAAAAGAAAAGAACTAAATCATATAAGATATGAATAATTAAATAATCCCCAAGATTTAATATTAAGCATTAACCTTCCAACACAATTAAATAGTTCACTGAATATATTTTGGTAATCCCAAAACCCATTAGGTGAGGGACCCTTATATGTTTAAGTATTATTTGACCTGTTCGTATATGTAGCCTAATGATTGCAAACCCAAAACCCATTAGGTGAGGGCCAATCACACGTGTTACGTGACGAAAGGTGTTGGCCATAGCTTAACTAGCGAAGATGTCAAAACCCATTAGGTGAGATATTGTTCGCTAGAGGTGGAAATGTCGAGCCTTGTATAGAGATACAAACAAAAGGAGTTTTGACTCATTGCAAATGAAGTGCCAAAACCCATTAGGTGAGGCATGACATTAACACTGAGAACTCGACGTCCCACTAGAAATATACCCAACAATATTTTCGCTTTCCGCATAGGGGAGTGTGGAATTCAAGTAAAATTAGTGGGAGCAACATTATTTAAAAAACCTTAAATTTTGTTTAAATACATATTACAAAATTATTAACAAACTTGTGTTTTCAACAGAGTACGTGATACAAAATGAATCCACTAACATCAATACTTGACAAAGATAAACTCACTGGCCCCAATTTCCTAGATTGGCGTCGTAAGCTCAAGATTGTCTTGGATTATGAATGTCTTTATTATGTTCTCGATATGAAAGATCCTGATCCTATTGATGATGATACTCGTAATGAAGAGGCTGCTACTTTCTATAACTGGAAAGACGATTTCAAAGAATCTATGAGCTCAACTCTACAAGAGCAATATAAGAAGGTGAACTCTTCGATGGAAATCATGGAACACCTACAAGAGTTATATGGTGAAAATAGTGAAACTGCTAGTACGATGTAACTAGTAAGTTATTCAGGATAAAGATGAAGGATGAGACTCCAGTCTTTGATCATGTGCTCCAAATGATCAATTTGATTGATCAAACATATACATTTGATATATGACTAACGTTCAAGGTTAAGGTGGATTTGATCCTACAGTCATTGACTCTCCGCCTTCAAGGGCTTCATTTCCAACTTCAATATGAAAAAGTTGATTAGATCAACTAGGTCACTTAGTGAGCTTCATGGCTCATTAAAGACCTATGAAAAGGTTGAAAACATCTTGAAGGTTGAGGGAAATGATAAAGGGGTTGTTCTTGATATCTCTGGTCCTCACAAGGGTAAGAAAAATGGAAAAAGGGTAAGAAACAAGTCTATAAGAAATCTAAGCCCACTGGAGGCATATCGAAGAAAAATAAGGAAAAGAAGGCCCAAAATGAGTGCTTCTATTGCAAGAAGAAAGGACATTAGAAGAGGAATTGTCTTCAGTACTTTACGAGCTTGAAAAAGCAAAAGGAAGGTATGTCCTCGTTCTTTGTTATTGAAATGGATCTTGAAATAAGTTCCATATCTCATTCATGGATTTTAGATTCTGATGTGACCTCACATATCTGTATGTCTCCGCATATTCTAAAGAGTAAGAGGTTACTTAAGGAAGTAGAAGTAGTCCTGAAAATTGGGAATGAAGAACTTGTCTCAGCAACCACCTAGGGGAGTGTCAACTTCCTATGCCATCAAGACATTTAATTTTATTAGATAAAATTTTACATTTTCCTAGTGCAATAAGGAACATTGTTTCCATTCCAGTATTGACAAAATGTAATTATGAATTTCATTTTATCAATGAGAAATGCAATATTTATTATCTGAATAAATTTATTGGTGTTGAGAACCACAAAAAAGAATTAAATACAATAACAACGAAAAAACCAAGAGATAATCATAATTGAAGATTCCTTTGGCACTTAAGATTAGGTCATATTGGAGAGAAAAGAATTTCACAATTGGAGAAGAAAAGCTTACTTCCTTCATTAGGTTTAGAACCTTATCCAACTTGCGAATCATGTCTCAAAGGAAAAATGACCAAATCACCTTTTGTAGGACAAAATGAAAGAGCCAAAGAAACCTTGAAACTCATAATACTGATGTATGCGGCCCACTTAGTATAGTGGCCAAAGGTGATTTTCAATACTTCGTTACTTTCATTGACGATTGTTTAAGATTTGGGTATTTGTACTTAATGAAAAATAAGTCAGAAACTTTTAAAAAGTTCAAAGAGTATAAGAATGAAGTAGAAAACCAATTGGGAAAAAGTATTAAAAATCTACGATCTGATTGTGGAGGAGAATACTTAAGTACCGAATTTCAAGATTATCTCAATGAATATGGAATAGTGTCACAGGTAACACCTTCTTACACACCTCAGCATAACGGTATCTTTGAAAAGAGAAATCGTACCCTATTGGATATGGTACGTTCCCCGATGAGTTTTGTTGATATACCGACGTCCTTTTGGGGATATGCTCTCCAAACAGCATTGCATGTTCTAAATGGAGTTCCGACCAAATCCGCTCCCAAAACCCCATATGAGATATGGTATGGGAAACGTCCTAATTTAGGATATTTGAATATTTGGGGTAGTCCAGCTTATGTAAGGAAAGTCTTTACAGAAAAGCTAGGCTCAAGATTTGAAAAATCTCAATTCATAGGATATCCCAAGGATTCAATGGGATACTACTTCTACATTCCCTCTGATCACAAGATAGTGGTTAGTAGGAATGCTACATTCCTTGAGGACCGTTTGGTTCAAGAGGGAAATACTGGGAAAGAAGTACCTAGATGAGGAAGTCTCTCAAGAAGAGGAAGTCTCTCAAGAAGAGGATTCTGGAAAACGAATTGACTCACCTCAGAAAGAACCGGAACAAGTAGAACAAGAAACACCTCAAGAAACACAATCACTTCGTAGATCACTTAGGGAATCTCGCATGCCACTGAGATATACCCTAGTCAATCAACAAGATTTTGAATCTTTTATGATTGGTGAATCGGTTCATGTTGATGACCCAAGAAACTACGAAGAAGCAATATCAGACATTAACTCTTCTAGATGGCTTGAAGCTATGAATTTTAAAATGGAATCCATGTATTCCAATCAAGTATGGACACTTGTTGATCTTACTGAAGGAATTGGTCCTATTGGGTGTAAATGAGTCTTCAAGAGAAAAATTGGAAATGATGGAAAAGTAAAGACTTATAAAGCTAGACTAGTGGCAAAAGATATACTCAGAAACAAGAAGTTGATTATGAGGAGACCTTTTCGCCAATAGCTATGCTAAAATCCATTAGAATTCTCTTAACTATAGCAGCTTACTTTGACTATGAGATTTAGCAAATGGATGTAAAAATAGCTTTTCTAAATGGAATTTTTTAGGAATAAATTTATATGAAACAGCCAGAAGGTTTTACATCTAAATATGATAGTCATAAAATATGTGAGTTGCAAAGATCTATATATGGTCTAAAATAAGCATCTAGGAGTTAGAATCTACGATTTGATGATGCGATCAAAATGTTTGGTTTCATAAAAAATATGGATGAGCCATATGTTTACAAAAAGGTCAGTGGGAGCGCCATAACATTCTTAATATTATATGTGGATGACATATTACTATTGGGAAATGATGACTTCAGTCAAAGTATGGTTATCCAAAACATTCTCAATGAAAGACTTGGGAGAATCAACCTACATTCTTGGCATAAGAATCTATAAATATAGATCAAGAAAAATGATTGGTTTGTCCTAATGTCTGTACATAGAAAATATGCTCAAGAGATTCAATATGTTGGACTCTAAGAGATGTTTGTTGCCTTGTAGTCGATGAGTCCCAAGACACCTTAAGAAGGAGCACACATGAATCAAGTACCATATGCTTCTGCCATAGGTAGTCTCATATATGTCATGCTATATACAAGATCAGACATCGCATTTGTTGTTAGTGTAACAAGCATATTCTAATCTGATCCAGGAGAAAGTCATTGGATAACAATCAAGGCAATCTTCAAGTACTTAAGAAGAACTGATGATATGATATTTACTTACGGATCACCATAACTGAAAGTGAAAGGTAGGTGTGGTTCCAACCATTGAAAGAAAGTTCATTTTGAACTGCGACAACAATGAGGCTATAGCACAAGCCAGGAAACCAAGGTCACACCAGAAATCCAAACACATTCAAAGAAAGTATCACATATTAAAAGAATATATTAGAGATGGGCAGATAGCCATTCAGAAAACACCTTCAGCTGACAATGTAGCTGATCCATTCACAAAGCTAATGAGCCAAGAACAAATGGAGCGTCATCTTGAGACGATGGGCATTGGGTATCATAACAACTGGCTTTAGTGCAAGTGGGAGTTTGTTAGAGTGTATGCCCTAAAACCAGTTATGGATGTAATGGTTTAAGGCATAATTTTTGTAATATAGTTTATTATTTATTAATAAAAGTCATTTGTTAACTACACATTATTACATCCATATTTAATGTGTATGTCATGAGACATTATGTTAGATGAATATCGTTAATCCAAAAGACGTTTGCGATTATGAGAGTCAACGATATTTATATATGTCTCAAAATTAAGTTCTTGGTAAAATGTGATTGTTATACATGACAATAATATATCACTGACCAATATTATTGTGTGTTGCCTAGATTGACATGTGATGTTAATAGAATGGATGGTGAGTCTCATATCATAAAGACATAAATAATATACGTTTCATTAGAAGAATGAATTATCGAACACGACCACAGAAGCGTAAGATCACATGGTAATATTATCTAATGTCTTTAATGTTTGTAATAATATATTAGTATCGTCATATCCTCTGACCTGAGATCATATATGACTTATGCGATAATACTCTTGGTTCACTAGTATATCCTCATTCGACTATCCACGTCCTTTGAATAAATGCTAGATGTCCTTGAGCGATTGACGTACGAAGTCACGTATGCTTCAAGATGGGATCTGATAACTTTGATGATTAAAGTTATAGATGTTTCAAGGAAACTTAAAGTTGTGGACATAAGTCTTTGGCCAAAGCAGTCGATATCTTAGAGATATCAAATCCACAAGATAAAGTTTAAAGATATTTCGAGTATAAGAATTTGACCTTACCATGATCCCAGACTCGATAAGAAACATAAATATCGGAAGGAATAAGATGACATGCTCGAAGTGTATTCTAACAGGTTCATATGTTTTCCACTTCATTCATCGACTAGGGGCCATGGCTTGCTGCTAGGCGATTACTCATGGTCTGTGGAATATCACATAGATGAAATATTAAAGAGTTAATATTATTCCACTACTACTCGATAATGAACCTAGGACGATAGCACAATATAGTTCTCGTTTATGTTACAAATTCGAGGATGCATGTTTATTAAAAGTTAATAAATGATTATTTTGGCATTTCCTAATTAGATTATGATATTCGGGATATTTCAGAAATATTAATTTGATTAATAAATTCAAAATATAAAATAAGATTTAATTGTTTAATTATATATTTGATATTATATTAAATAAATTAAATATAATTTTAATTAATTGTTAATTAAAATTAAGTAAGTTAAATTAATTAATTAATAGTTACTTAATTATTATGTCAAAATAATATTTAATCTATTGAGCTTTAATTTAGTGAGCTAGCACCCAAATTAATTAGAGTCATAATTAAGATTAAATAGAGAAGTTTTTATTTAATTAGGATTTCTAATTTGGTTAAGTATCCTAATTTATTTCGGAAAGAATTTTTAAGAGATCGAATTTAATTTGGAGAGATATTGGATTGATTTTATTGTATTAGGATACAATTAAAACAAATCCAATACTTATTATATATAAGTTCACGTTGAAATCAATATTGAAGTAATTGATTGTTGCCTGCAACATGCGTGGACAAGCATATATATATATATACACAGTGTCGTATTCAGAAATTTCAATCAGTGGGGCAAAATTTTTTTTTTTTACCAAAATAATATATAATGAATTCATACATATTTTTTGAAATTACAAGATGATCCATATACTTTTGAAAATTATGAAATAGCCATTAGTTTCTAAACTTATATATTAACCCAAAATTTTCAGAATTATATTTTTATCCATAATTTATAAAAAAACAAATTTACCCTAAAAATTTAAGTAAGAAATTATTTTTAAAATTATGTATTTTAAGTTTATGTAGTATATTATATACTAAATTTCCGCTAATTTATTATAGATTTAATCATTTTTTTAATTAAATTAATACAAGCCTAGTGTTAAAACGCAACATTTGTGCTTTGAACAGGTATAAATAAAAAATAAATATACAAAAAATATATAAAAAAATAATTATATTTATATTAATATGTGAATATTTTATACATAACAACTATACACGACATGTTTTAGTAAAAGAATCACTACAAATATATCAATAAATTAGCAGATCAATAACCAAACCTAAGTATAAACATAGTTATTTTTATTTTTATTTTTATTTAAATGTAATGGAATCTTTATTCTTTTGCAAATGGAAAAACACATAAATGAATGGATTTAAAATGAAAAATAGTCAATTATCTATACACATATAAATTAAATATAACTATTTTAAATATATTTAAGAAATAAGATTGATACAAATGTGTATTAGAATTTTTTTTAATTAATTTGGGTTTGGGCCTACATATTATATATATATATATAGATACACACACACAAAAAAAACATAAGCAAACAAAAAGGCTTGCATGTTGATAAATATACGTTCATGCAAAATATACAAAAAAGGCTTGCGCATGTTGATGCTTGAAGCGTGCACGTGAATGAAGTATATACATATGGGCAATTGAAGATTTGTTCTCTAATTGGAATAGTTCCAATTCGTTCCAAATGACTTTCAACATCCTAGAAAAGAAAAAAAAAGTTTCTTTTATTCTCAATAGTGGGAGCGATTTGTTCGTAGAGGAGTGCTAGTGTGCCAACTAGAGGTGCAACGCTTGGTGCACTACTACAAGAAAAAAATCAATGAGGATATTCAAAAGGCTCGAGAAAGATAATAAGCATATCGATGTATGTTTTATTATTAGTTAATATTCTTTATGTTGATAAAGAAAATATTTGTTGCATGCATGTTAAAATTAATATAGATTAATTTAATAGTAAATTGTTTACATCAATAAAGGTATAACCACGATCCATAAAGTGATTTTGGAAGAAAATTTTAAATTTTATTCACATGGATGCTTCCGCGCTAACCCCAGAACTTTACAATACTACCCCAAGCATTTTTAGGGTAAGCTAAAAAGTTAGGTGGCGACTGGTCTCCCATCAATTGGGAAATGGTCAAGAAATATGCACCAAATGAGACTAAGCCCAAAGAAATATTACGAGGAAATTCCTCCAGTTTGCCCTTTAACATGGGGAAAATATGAGTATGAGACCACCCTCACCACCAGGGTATGAGAGAAAATGTTCTTGAAAGTGGGTAGGTGACTTCAGGTGTAAAGGTGGCCTCAGAGACAATGCCCGGAAGAGGAGGAGCAGCAAGCTCGAATGCTACATGAGAGCCCAAACTAAAAGAGAAGTATAATCATCCTGAAAAGTAGAAGGGAACAGTGAATGTGTCTGCAGCCAAACCTTCACTAACTCATATTGAATTGGATGAGGATCCCACCAAAGGTAGCCTGGTGGGTGAAATTGTATTTCTTTTTTACTTAAAGACTTTAATTTGTAAGTCTTACTAATTTTTTCTTTATTTGTAGAGACTCGGGAGTTGGCTGCTAAAAATGATCTAAGTTAGTTAGCTGCCAGGAAAGAGGCACTTGAGAAGGCAAAAGAGCTATTGAATAGTATCGAAGTCCTACTTCCTTCTACCAAGATCTGACAGTCATTACTCTGATTCCTGACATCCTAGAGTACGACGTGAATTTTCCAGGGCCAACTCCAGCCACAAGTGTTCCTGAGACCGAAACTCTTGGAAATTTTCAAATTTCCGTTGAAAGTGCTCAGATTCTTTTGGGGAATCAAGTCAGCCGCCGATAGACGTTCCATGAACGTCAGGGCGTGCTCTGGAAACAATTAAACAAGCTCCGGAAACTTCTGAACCTGCTCTGAAGGTTGTTGAGGATGCTCCAAAAAGTTGTTATTCTAGTACAGACAACTACTTCAGTGTTGCTTGTGCCTGGTCCTTCGAGAGGAATTCCACCATTAACCTGGAGGTTCTTGAAAAGGAATTGAAGGCTTCCAAGACTCCAGAGAAAGAGTTGGCGACAAATACAGTAAGGGTACCGGGTCTTCCTATTACTCCGGTCTCACACACAAGTAATTTTCCTTGTCTTTTCTAACTTCTTGTTTTTTTTGTAGGTGAATGTGGGGTTGCCGATGTTGAAATTCCATCTTCCACCCAAGTTGCAGAGGGAACTACAGCTCCTATTCCTTCTCCAAAATTCTCGGGTCCGGAGTCGAGAGTCACTGAAATTGGGGTACTTTAGGGGGTCAGTTCGATGAAACAGCTCGGGGCATTCGTCTTCCCTTATTAGAAGTCTCACTTGCTGTGGAGTAAGGGAACTGTAACACCCTAGTCAGATGGGTCATACTCGGTAGAGTGAATCATCATACATAACACCTTAAAATTCATAAAATAATATAAAAATAGGTTTTACACCTCAGGAATCCTGTTCAAAGATCCCGGATAAATTTTCAATTTCAGTCTTCCATTTTAGCTTAACTGAGTCAATAGGCTAATTTTCATATTTTAGCCATATATTTCTCATACGATCTTCGAATTTTGTGAATTTTATATATTCGGAAAGCTTAGACCAATAACTACAACTTTCATGTTGGACAATTTCTTATATTTTGACCCGAACTAAGTCCAAAATCAATCTTTTTGTGACTGCTACAGTAAAATCGTGGACCGTATAGAAATCTCCATATTTTTCTATTTTTTGCATTATTTTATTTAATAAAATCAGCCCCTCATTTGCCTATATAAAGAGTTTTATTCCTTCATTTCTTGGAACATAAAAAAAAAAAAAATTTGAAGGGGCATAGCAAAACTTTCTCATTTCTTCTTATCTCACACGTTTTTTGAAGACAAATTGGATACAATCAAGCTTCTTTCCAAGCAAGTAAGCTCATTTTTTCCTCTTTCCCCTTTCATTTTTCAGATTTGAATTTCTATAATCTTTCCCCATTTTCGCACTTTAGGAACCCTAGGTTTCAATTTTTTCATTTTGACTTCAATAGAGTTATTAGCTTGCATTTTAATGCATTTCATGCTAGTTTACACATGGATTAAACTTAGATTTTGAAAATACTCAATTTCCCTAACTTGTAAGGGCTGGCCAGATTTCCAAGTCAGTAGGGGCTGTTTTGTGTTGATTTTTTTTAATGAATGATCTTCGTTGAAGTGTTTGGATGATGTTTTAGCTTATAAAATGTTATGTTGTAAAATTTTGAGTGGGAGGAGAGATGAGATTCGGCCAAGCTAGGAAGATAGGGAGGGCTATTTTGAATGTAATATGAAGTCTTGAATCATATTTTTGCGCAATGGTGATGTAAAAATGAGGGTATGGTTAGCTAGGATTGTAAGAATGGTGAAATTTAGGCAAGTCGCACACCAAGTGTTCGACGTAATGCAAGCTCAGGTAAAATTAATAAATTAAACATGTTTTATATTTTGTTAAGATTTTTTATAATAGTGAAAATATGTTAAGGGTCGCCGGATTGAATGTATTAGATAAGGAGAAGAATTGAGGAAGTTAGGCGGCATAGTTAGTTTACGATGGTCTCTAAACAGGTCATAAAGAATTACTTGTAAGTTGTAACGACCGGTAGTTTTTATTACTGCATACAGTGGTACTGTTACGTACGGGATGAAGGCCTATAAAATAAATTATATTGAGACTCAAATATACTCATGGAACGACTTTGGGGACAATCGGTAAATTCCTCGAAGTCCCGGGACGAGACTGTACAGTGTTCCATTTGGATAGCCCGTGGTATTTAGGGCGTAACCTTTTCATATAAACTCCTATTTTTATGAATTTTATATTTTCGGAAAGCTGAGATCGAGACCTATAACTTCCGCGTTGAACATTTTCTCAAATTAGGACCTGAAGCTGGTAAAAAACGTAAGTCAAAATCCTGATGAATAGTAATTTCGGACCCAAATGCAAAAAATCTCAATTTTTCTCCAAACTTCCACACTATTCTCCAACTTTCCAAATATCAAATGACCCCACTATATAAAGAGTTCACTATTCACTAATTCACAAAAAATGAAAATGAAAAAGAAGAAAAAAAGGTGAAATGCCAAGAGAGAATGAGAGAAAGAGAGAAGAGAAGAAGAAGAAGAAGAGAAGGAAAGAAAGAAAAGAGAGAAGGAAGAAGAAGAAGAAGCAAATGAGAAAAGATGAGCATCAATAGAGGCTTAAAGTATGAAGAAAAATCAAGAAAATGAAGGTAAGAAAACTTGACCCAAATCTTGACTTGTTTAATTTTGGAAGTATAAAGGTAGATTAGAGATGATGGCATGTTAGTGGTTGCATATTGATGGTTTATAAGTAAGAAATGAGTTATAGAGTTAAGTATTTGAGTTTGAAAAGTTTAAAGGTTGATTTAAGAATAATGGATTTGTGATTAAATGAGTAGTTAATGATGATAACTTGGTAGTTTAGTATGTGTGGAATTGATGTGATTTGATGGATTTTGTATTGAAAGTGATATCGAAGTATTAAGGATGTTTTTGGGTAAGAAACGCATGAGAAAGGAATGCAGAAACCTGGGAATTAGGTCTGCGTCGCGACGCAGGAAGAGCTCGCTTCGCGACGCATGCTGGAATTCACGGGAAGTTTCTGGATGAATGCGCGTCGCGACGAGCAAGAACTTTGCGTCGCGACGTGAAGACAGAAATTCCGCCAAATTGATTTTAAACTATTCCAGTTCCACCCCAGCGTGTTAGAGGCCGCCCTATGGGTCTCATATCAGTCCGTAATTACACAGTTCATCATGATATAAGATAATACGCTTTGAAATGATATAAGTATTTGTGTGGACGAATTTAGTTTACTGCGGAATATGTTCCCCAACACAGTTCTAACCAAGATTTTCGGTTTTAGATTATCGCAGGAATCAGAATTCCTTCAGCGAGCGAGTAATGCTGGCCAGATTCCAAAACAGTGAGTGGATCTCTTTTCTCAAACTGATTTTGTTAAGTTTTGAATTTCAGACTTACTTTTTCTGCTTTTAGGGCGTTAGCTATTTTATTATCAGTTATGTTTTTATTCATAATATTTAAGAAATGATTCAAGTTACATTTGAAAAAGATATGTTTGTTTTTTTTCAGAACACGTTTTATGTTTTTCGGGGCGTGAGGGAAAAACTCACCCCAGTATGTAACTTGACACAGTTGGAATTGACGGACAGAGACATGTGCACATGTAGAGGACTGGGGAGAAGGCGATACGTAACACCCCCAGATCCTAGAGCAGGGCTAAGGGGACGACGATACGTAACGCCCCTAGACCCTAGTTTCAGAGCTTGGGTGGTAGCATAGATCTGCTCCCCCAGTTCTAGTTTGTGGCTTGGGGGACGACGATACATAACGCCCCAAGACCACGTGTTTCAGAGACAATAGTGGCATGCTTTGGGGGACGACGATACATAACGCCCTCATACGTCAAGGTTTTCAGATACAGAACAGTTAACAGTTTTCAGACTTTCAGAACACAGTTTTCAGAAATCAGATTTTAGAAATAGTTTTCAGAAACCAGAGTTTCAAAAGCAGTTTTCAGAAAGAAAAGTTTTATTAAAGAGATTTCAGACGAAGTTTTCAGAAAAGAGATTTCATATGAAGTGATTTTATGAAACTTTAGTTTTAAAACCTAATGTTTTGTTTTGAGTATTTAAGTTTTATTGTCCACTCACTTAGATCGTATAGCGATCTAACCCCCCACTCCCAGTTTTCTATGATTGCAGGTTTTCTTGGAGGACGAGCTCGGAAGGACGGATACTAATGCAGTTACTAGGGTTTGGAGTCCACCAGTTCAGAGTCAGAGAGCATAAGAGTCAAGTTAGAGTCAAAGTAAAGTTGCATGCATACATCAGTGTTGTATAAGTCATTATAATTGTCCATTAAAGTGTTGTAAAGAGAAGAATATTTGAGTACACAGTTATGAGTAATAAAAGTATTTTATGTTGTTGAGTTGGGCTATGGTCCATGTGTATGAATTTGCATTTAGATGGTTTAGTAGTGAAGAATATAGTCGGGAAGTTAGAGGCTTAGGGGGATAAGCCAGCATATTCCCTGCCGGTAACATCCCCTACGGGTTTGGGACGGCCTAAGCCACGGGTATGGGTGGTTTGGTAGATGTGCAGAATAGTACGGAATCGAGGAGATATGTTGCTACAGAGTTTCAACTAGCATATGGAGTGAATCTTTAAGGTATGACATGTGTACGTATATTTGGGTGATGACCCTTGACAGCACTAAACTTTGGAGAACTAGTCAGTGAGGAGCACCGAAACCAGACTTATAGTAGCAGTGAAAATAAAGGTATGAAGAAAAGAATGGATTATAGTCAGAACTGAATCGCCAAAGTCCCCGTCTATAGCAAGAGTGCAGTTTAAGTAGAATATGCATATAGTTCATCTCCCACCGAAACTACCAGGCCCAACTTTCTTAGTACAAACCCATTAAGTGGACAATAATAGAGGACAAAGGTGCATAAGGAGTCAGACCCTGCATTATAAGTCCTAAATTATACAGATAAGCAGAGACAAGAAATTATAGAGAGGAACCGGTAAGCAGCCTAGTATGGACACATGTACGTATGTACCTTCCAGGGTCAAAGTCATAGTAAAAGAGTCCAATTACAAGAAAGTGCAATTACCCACCGAGATAAAAATCCGTCAGTAAAGGAAGAAAAACCTAGTACAATAATTATACCAAATAATTTAAGAGGGCGTTAAGTTCTTGGTAAGAAGGCTCTTAAGATATATCTCATTGTAGACGGGCATAAGAAATCTAAATAATCAGAAACTGGAAGATATAAATCTAAACCATGAACCTTGTACCATTCGGAATAAATAGCTCAAGTGGGAAATGCGTTGGAGTTAGTAGAGTATAACGAAAAAGTCTAGGAGCGAGATTCCTTGATATATCGTAAGAGTTTAGACATGACCATAGTGTAAAGTAACGAATAAGAAGTTATGGAAACAGGATGAAGTATTCCCTCTCGATCCAAAGTTCAAAAATACTAAGCCTGAAACAGAAGCCAAGGTAAGGGAAAGACTGAAACGAGCGTGAGTTAGTTTACAGAGAAGTAAGAATTCTAGCAGGTGAAACAAGATGATTTTGAGTATAAAGTCAGTTAAGGCTGATTTCTAGAGAGAGACCGTGAACCCGGTGGTCTGTGGTGAGATCCCAAGTTTAAAAAGGATTCGAGGACGAATCCTATTTAAGGAGGGGAGAATTTGTAACGACCAATAGTTTTTACTACTGCATACAGTGGTACTGTTACGTACGAGATGAAGGCCCATAAAATAAATTATATTGAGACTCAAATATACTCATGGAATGACTCTGGAGACAATCGGTAAATTCCTCGAAGCCCCGTGACGAGACTGTACAGTGTTCCATTTGGATAGCCCGTGGTATTTGGGGCGTAACCTTTTCATATAAACTCCTATTTTTATGAATTTTATATCGTTGGAAATATGAGATCGAGACCTACAACTTCCGCGTTGAATATTTTCCCAAATTCGGACCCGAAGCTGGTAAAAAATGCAAGTCAAAATCTTGATGAATAGTAATTTCGGACCCAAATGCAAAAAATCTCAATTTTTCTCCAAACTTCCACACTCTTCTCCAAATTTCCAAATATCAAATGACCCCACTATATAAAGAGTTCACTATTCACTAATTCACAAAAAATGAAAATGAAAAAGAAGAAAAAAAGGTGAAATGCCGTGAGAGAATGAGAGAAAGAGATAAGAGAAGAAGAAGAAGAAGAAGAAGAAGAGAATGAAAGAAAGAAAAGAGAGAAGGAAGAAAAAGAAGAAGTAAATGAGAAAAGATGAGCATCAATGGAGGCTTAAAGTATGAAGAAAAATCAAGAAAATGAAGGTAAGAAAACTTGACCCAAATCTTGACTTGTTAAATTTTGGAAGTATAAAGGTAGATTAGAGATGATGGCATGTTAGGGGTTGCATATTGATGGGTTATAAGTAAGGAAATGAGTTATGGAGTTAAGTATTTGAGTTTGAAAAGTTTAAAGTTTGATTTAAGAATAATGAATTTGTGATTAAATGAGTAGTTAATGATGATAATTTGGTAGTCTAGTATGTGTGGAATTGATGTGATTTGATGGATTTTGTATTGAAAGTGATATGGAAGTATTAAGGATGTTTTTGGGTGAGAAACGCATGAGAAAGGAATGTAGAAACCTGGGAATCAGGACTGCGTCGCGAGGCAGAAAGAGCTCGCATCGCGACGTATGCTGGACTTCACGGGAAGTTTCTGGATAAATGCGCGTCGCGACGCGAAGACAGAAATTCCGCCAAATTGATTTTAAACCATTCCAGTTCCACCCCAGCGTGTTAGAGGCCGCCCTATGGGTCTCATATCAGTCCGTAATTACACAGTACATCATGATATAAGATAATACACTTTGAAATGATATAAGTATTTGTGTGGACGAATTTAGTTTATTGTGGAATATGTTCCCCAGCCCAATTCTAACCAAGATTGTCAGTTTTAGATTATCGCAGGAACCAGAATTCCTTCAGCGAGCGAGTAATGCCAGCTAGATTCCAAAACAGTGAGTGGACCTATTTTCTCAAACTGATTTTGTTAAGTTTTGAATTTCAAACTTACTTTTTCTGCTTTTAGAGCATTAGCCATTTTATTATCATTTATGTTTTTATTCAGTATATTTAAGAAATGATTCAAGTTACATTTGAAAAAGATATATATATTTTTTAGAACATTTTTTATGTTTTTCGGGGCATGAGGGAAAAACTCACCCCAGTATGTAACTTGACATAATTGGAATTGACGGACAGAGAAATGTCCACATGTAGAGGACTGGGGGGACAACGATACGTAACGCCCCCAGATCCTAGAGCAGGGCTAGGGGGACGGTAATGCGTAACACCCCTAGACCCTAGTTTCTGAGTTTGGGTGGTAGCATAGATCTGCACCACCAGTTCTAGTTTGTGGCTTGGGGGACATCGATACATAACGCCCCAAGACCACCAGTTTCAGAGACAGTAGTGGCATGATTTGGGGGACAGCCATACGTAACGTCTTAAAGTCATGGATTTGCACTGCTGGCTACAGTTAGGTGTATGGGGGGACGGCGATACGTAACGTCCCAAAGTCAAGGTTTTCAGATACAGAACAGTTCACAGTTTTCAGACTTTTAGAACACAGTTTTCAGAAATCAGATTTTAGAAATAGTTTTCAGAAACCAGAGTTTCAAAAGTAGTTTTCAGAAAGAAATATTTTATTAAAGAGTTTTCAGACATAGTTTTCAGAAAAGAGATTTCATATGAAGTGATTTTCTAAAACTTTAGTTTTAAAACCTAATGTTTTGATTTAAGTATTTTAGTTTTCTTGTCCACTCACTTAGATCGAATAGCGATCTAAGTCCCCCACTCTCAGTTTTCTATGGTTGCAGGTTTTCTTGGAGGACGAGCTCGGGAGGACGGATACTGATGTAGTCACTAGGGTTTGGTGTCCACCAGTTCAGAGTCAGAGAGAATAAGAGTCCAGTCAGAGTCAAAGTAAAGTTGCATGCATACATTAGTGTTGTATAAGTCATTATAAGTGTCCATTAAAGTGTTGTAAAGAGAAGAATATTTGAGTACACAGTTATAAGTAATAAAAGTATTTTATGTTGTTGAGTTGGGCTATAGTCCCTGTGCATGACTTTGCATTTAGATGGTTTAATAGTGAAGAATATAGTCGGGAAGTTAGAGGCTTAGGGGGATAGGCCAGCCTATTCCCTGCCGGTAACATCTTCAAAATGGGGATGTTACATAAGTCAAGTTTCTGAAATGAAAATGATGAACCATAAAATTATGAGTAAACTAGACACAAAAGGGAGTAACATATCCAAAATTCTGAATTTTCAGAATTAAGATGAGGCTGAACCAAATTTTTGAAGTTAGGTGACCTGCTGCCACTCCACCTAATTTTTCAGCTTGAATAACCCTTTTACTTCGGTTGATAAATTGAGTTTCTGAAATCAAAATTGAGATCTGTAAGGATTTCCATAAACTAGACACATTAATGACCATTATATTAAAATTTCAGCCTCTGATTCATTCCCAATTAGTTACAGTGAGTTTTCAAAATTAGGCATCAAACAGTGCATTCTTAGCGATTAAGAGAATCTAAGTTTCCACTACCACACTTGCATAACTCCAAATTTAAGTCCGTAAAATTCATAGATACCATATATATTTCAAATATTCAACAAGATTAAGTGTCCATGCATTATATATTCTTTTATGCCATATGAAAAAAGTTCCGAGTTATAGAAACTAACGACTGTATGGACTTTATATCGATGTCAGGATACTAGAAGGTCGCCCATGCCGTGAACCGCTCTCAATTTGCCATAGCACTATGAGTGGTTATTTTATTTTCATAATCTTTTATTGATTTTATAAAGTTAAATGAATTTATTTATGTTTAAGTTATACTTTGATATGAGACCAAGTTGCCAAAATGTTTTGATGAGTTAAAAATATTTTTGGACCAGTTGAGAAATATTATTGTGCTTTTGATATTTTGAGATGAGTTCTTTTATGATTTTCTTTTTAGATTAGGGGAAAACCCCAATCTCATAGACTTTTGGAATTGACGGATACAGTAGACATGTCATATGTAGTTTCAGGTTTAGGGGGACGGTACTATATGATGCCCCTAGATCCTAGTTTCAGATCCAGGATGATAACATTGATTAGCACTATTGTCTCTAGTTCAGTGACTTGGGGGACGATGATACATAATGCCCCAAAGCACTAGTTAGGCTTGTGAGGGACATTGATACGTAACGCCCTCATACGTTAGTTCTTTTCCAAATGAGATTCTTAGAAACAATAGTTTTATGAAAGAGTTTCAGAAATAATTAGTTTTACGAGAGATCTCGATTTTTACAGAAAGAAAGAAGTTTTCAGAAAAGTTTTTCAGAAAGTGATTTGTTTTTCAGACAAAAGAGTTTTCAGAAAAGATTAGTTTTCTTATAAAATGAGATGATTTCGATTGCAGAAAATAATTTTTTCATAAAGTATTTTTGTTCCCGTTTAAATTGTCTAGGTCGTTCAAACGACCTAACCCCCCACTCTCTAGTGTTTTCTATTTTGAAGATCTACTCAGAGGACGAGCTCAAGAGGATGGATACTGATGGCAGTCACTAAGGTAGGGTTATTGGGTCCACATGGCAGTCAAGTCCAAGGTATATGGATCAGTTAAAGTCAAGGTTGTAAGAGTTAAAGTACAAGTCATATGTTAGTTGCTTGAGAGTCATTACGTTTCTTTGTCAGAGTCAAGGTTACCAGAGTTTAATATGGCTAGTACATAGTTGTAAGGAGCAATGGTTTGTTTAATTAATTTAAGTTGAGCATATAGCCCTCCAGTGTAAGTGTGTGATTTGTGATTGTCAAATAACAAGAAAATCAGTAAAGTAGAGCAACATGTCGCGTGACGCTAGCATCTCCAAGAGGGGGATGTTACAATGTTGGTATCAGAGCATGGTCTAGGGAGTCAGTGACTTCAATGGGTAGAGTATTGAGGTCTTGTATATGTAGTATACCCAATGTACTTGTATGTTAAACACTACCTCTCCAGTATCCGATCCTCGAGTACGTCCTCAAACCTTATAGAAAGGTTAGTAAACTTTTCAAGAATCATATGAATATCCCTCAAATAATCTGAAACTAGAATCCTTATTATAGGAAAGTCCTTCTATAAACATTCGAATATGCCACCCGAATTTCAGATATGATAAGTGATAAGAACAACTAGTGAACCTTTCGAGAACATATACCTGAAGCTTTTAAAAAAAAAGCTAGAAGAAGTGTAGAACTAGAAAGTAAAGAAAGACGTATATGCTTAGAGTTAGTCGAGATAATAGATTGAGTGGAAACATAATTGATAATTTTGAAAATGCATGAGTTTGTAGCAGTGAAGAGAATAGAATGAGGAGAAATAGACATAAGAATGTCAGATAGGCTCAAGTAAAGTTTCTTCCCTCCTCAGAGAATACTATAGAATAGATTCAGTAACTTTCGAGATCCATGTATGCATAACAAGCTTTACAAAGATAGAAGGTAGATAGAAAAATAAAGAAGCAAGAAATCTGATCTAGTTGTGAAGATTCCTAATAGGTTTGAGATGCCTAGGAGAACGTAAGGATTTCAGATACCTGGTCTAGAATCAAGACTTAGTAAGACCGATATCATAAGAAGCAGCAAATTGGTTATATTAGTAAATGAGTCCAAAGTAGGTGAAACCGTAACTTGACCATTGCCCGACCTTATAGAGGTACTGGATAGGAAAACGTCCTAGCACATGACACCAGTACAAAATTATTGAACATTGTTTAACATTCAGACCTTATTGACCAGAATAGATAAATGTATTTGTAAGAAGACCCAGTACCTTCAGTAGTATACCATGAAATAGAAATAGAAAACCTTAAGAGATAAGTATACCGGATAGAGATCCATCGAAACTGTAAAAAAAATCAGTAAGAGAACCTAGTGTAACACATGATTTAGACAAGCTCGTCTGAAGCTTGCTACACTATTAAAAGTCCACGGAATAGACCAACCATAGTAGCAACCCATATAACCCTTAGAAACAGATCCATTAAATGAGAAACATTGAAAACTCAAGAAATGGCAAGGAAGTCCAGCATAGGTCACGACGTAGATAATGCAGCTGAAGATTACAACACAAGCAGAAAGCACATAATAGTTGATAGAGTTGTGTAACCCCAAGTCATAGCAAGACCCATATGACCCTTAATAGTATATACGAAAAATCTCCTCTACTACATTACCAACCCTAGTAAGTATTTAGACACTCAACCAAACTACCGCAGAGCCTCGACAAGTAGTAGCAGAATCATTTTCCCCTAGATCTCTATAAGATGCGCATATCCATCTCCCAAATCTGGAATTTAGTATAGCCCTGATTGAGTATAGTTAGTAACCCAGCAGAACATATACAACTCTTGACAACACCTTAGCCAGATTAGTTGAATATATGAGAATCCATATGAGACATGTAAGCGTACCCCACCTGAAGAGTGGAAACATTTCAAATGTATCTTAAGTTTAGCCAAATTTGGTAAAGCTATCTTAGTCTATTATCAAACCTAAGTGTTCAAGAAAGTGAGTGATTAACATTAAAAAGTGCACATTTATTAAAAGAAAAATTAATCATTTTACACTTATAGTTTCATTAATCCCCTTAATTAAGCACAATTGTTAAATAACAATTATATTTATATTTATTGTGATTTTTATATTTTTTGTAGGTGAAATAATATTTTGGATACATATCTTGAAAAATAGACTTGATAATTGGATTTTGGAGGCCAGAAATTTAATAGGGAGTTCTAACAGTGTACAATTTCGGAAATTCCAACCCTATGCAATGTTCGTATTTTGGCCATAACGTTTTACTCCGATATCAGATTGAAGTGATTCTAGTTCCAGATGAAAGCCAACTAAAAGATCTAAAACTTTGATATTCACAAGAGTTTATAATTCTGAAGTTTTCAAGACTGAAATTGACAAAGAAGCTAAAGTGTGTTATATGTAAAAGTCATTGTCAAATAAATAAATAAATAAATTATTAAATAAGTTTGATGGCAATCCACCGAAATGGATTGCAACCAAACATGGAGCATGTTTGGTGGAGAATGCAATTGCATTCGTAAGAGGTGTTATGCACCTCATTTTCTTCAATCAGATTTCCATAGTTTTCTCTGAAAATTTGTGGATTTCTAACTCTTGTGTGTTTTATTTTTTAAAACTTTCTTATAATTTCTTTTTCTTTCAATAATAAAATTATGTTTGTTTTTATTTAAAATTATGAGTAGCTAATTTCTTTTTGCTGGGGTAAATGGTGAAGCTTTTAATATGAAAATTTAGATTAATCTCACTTATATTGTAATATATAAATTGTAATCTAATGATTAATATTTAATTTAAATCTGGATTAATTATTGATAAACTTTGTTACCGCCTATATGACTGATTTTTATTTATTTTGCATAATTGAATACCTAACTGGACTTGTTATAGACAAAAGTTATCACCGCTTTTATGGCTGGTTTTATATGTTTTGGCATAATTAATTCATGAAATAAATTAATTGGGTAATATTGACAATTTATATATTATAACAAGTGAGATTTCTAAATTTAATATTGAAAGTGGATCCCCTAACCCCCAGCAATTTATTTTATTATTGCAACCCAATTTAAAATTTTTCAATCACTTCAAACAAATCAAGCCTTTTTATTTTTATTAAAATTATTTTTTTATCCTATTAAATCTATTCATTGTGGATCGACCTCGGTCTTACCGGGTTATTTTATTACTTCGACACTCTTATAATTAAGAGTAAAGAACTACTTTTTTGAGCGTGTCAAGTTTTTGGCGCCGTTGCCGGGGAATAAATTGAGTAGATAGAATAATATTTGTATATATAAATATATATTTTTTTCTTTCTTTTCTTTCTTTATATTTATATTTATATTTTTTGTACTTTTGTATTTTTTCTGCATCTCATTTTCTTTCATTTTTGTATTTGTGTAGATCCAAAATGTCCTGATTAATCCTAAATGAATCATGAACCCATAAATCCCACATACAGACAAACCTTGTTTTTAATTCTTCAAGGTTACATGAGTCAAAAAATCAATTAAAATGGAGCTTGTATTTTGCCAAAGAATTTCTTGAACCATCCTCATCCAGAGATTCTTCCATAATTTTTTGTGAGAACTTAATTCGAGAGATTGAGACAGGTGAACGAGAAATTCAATTGAAATCTGAATTGACAAGAGTCAGATGGCGTTTTTAGATTTAAATCATTGCATTTGTATTTTCTTTATTTATTTTTCTTTTCACTTTTTTTTAGTTTTAATTTTAATTTAATTTTTTTCCACTTGTTTATTATTTTCTTTTTGTAAGTATTGAATTTGTTTGTTTGTTTGTTTTTTTTTTTTAAAATTTACATATAGTTTGCATTTAGGTTGCATGAAATACTGGTCTCGATCATCTAGCCGAAGATTAAATAGAGAGTCCCCATCACCTTCATCGTCTGTCAAAATGGCCGAGAACCAAAATGAAAATGGACATGCCGAGTTGAAAACCCAGTTGATCAAGAAGAAAACGAGTTTCAGCATGGCGATCTTAATCATCCTATAACACTTAGACAATTCATGAATCCCGCTAGGACAAGATCACCATCTTGCATTATTTCCCCCCCAGATGCAGCACGTTTCAATTTTAAGCCAGGTGTCATCAAACTTTTACCCACATTCGACGGTCTAGAATCAGAAAATCCTTATCATTACTTAAGGGAATTTGAAGAGGTATGTAACACATGTACATACCAAAATTACAGCATAAAAATAATTCGATTAATTTTTTTTCCTTTTTATTTAAAAGATAAAACTAAAATTTAGCAGCAGAACCTTAGGTCAGGGTCCATTAGAACATGGGATGATTTGCAAGAACAGTTTCTAAAAAAAATTATTTCCCTCTCACGGGACAAACTCATTTAGAGTAGAATCACAACCTTCATACAAGAGTCGGGGGAAACACTTTGCCCAACCTTGCCAGCCTTGCAAGAATGTCTTCATGACCAAGTCAGTTCCATAAACACTTTCAAGAGACCAAATCCAAACCCATACTCCCAAACCTACAATTCTGGTTGGAGAAATCATCCAAACTTCAATTGGAGGAATGATAACCAAGCACAACCATCGCAACAACCTCCCCAGGTACACCAGAATTTCCGAAATTCCCAGAATTATGCACCATTTGTCCCACCGCCAAGGAAAACCCTTGAGGATACCTTGCATACATTCATTAAGAAACAGAAAGCCATCAATAACCAAAATATGCAAACATTGATCGATTTGAAAGATACTTTCTCCAAAATCACATCTGCTTTGAACATTAATGAGAAAAGAAAGTTTCATGCACAACCGTAGCCAAACCCCACGAGTCATCAAAACTCTCGCGAGGGTAGTTTTGGTAGTCAACATATAGACCATGTCAAATCTGTTTTTACTCTTCGCAGTGGTAAGATCATCCACATACGTATTCTTGAACCTCGTGAGAAGCTGAAAATAAATCAAATTCAGAGGGTAAGGAATGAGTTGATGAAGCATTACCTGACATTGATGATGACAATTTCTCTTGTGCACCTCCATTCCCACAGGCATTAAAAACAAAGAAATTGAACCATTCCCCAGAGATATATGAAATAGTCAAACAGGTAAAGGTCAATATTCCTTTGTTAGATGTCATCCAATAGATACCATCTTATGCCAAATTTATGAAAGACTTGTGCAATGTTAAAATAAAACATTAGGTAAGAAATAATTTTTTTCTAGCTAAACAGGTAAGTTCCATTCTCTCAACCAATAATGCATTAAAATACAAGGACCCTGGTTGTTCAACTATTTCTTGTATTATTGGAAATCAAAAAATTGAACATGCTTTGTTTGATCTTGGAGCCAGTGTCAATTTGCTTCCATTTTCGGTTTACCAACAACTTAATATTGGTGAGTTAAAACCAACTTCAACTACTCTTTTACTTGCCGATAGATCAGTCACGGTACCGAAAGAAATTATGGAAGACGTGTTAATATAAGTCGATAAATTCATATATCATGTGAATTTTATTATCTTGGAAACACAACCTGTAGCAGACAGTTATAAGCCGATTCATGTAATACTTGGTCGCCCATTTTTAGCAATAGTTAATGCTTTAATTAATTGCAGGAATGAAATCATGAATTTATCCTTTGGCAATATGACATTGAAGCTTAATGTTTTTAACATGTGCAAACAACCATACGATGAGGATAGTGAAAACGAGAGCATAGAACTAATTGAACCAATTATGGATGAATATATTCAGGGAAGTTTATCTGATCCCATGGAAATTTGTACTGCTAATTTTGTTGAATAAAATACGCAATTAGATTCAGATACTCCTAATGATTTTTTAATTGATTATACACAGGTACTGGAAGATGATGTGGGGAAGCAAAATCTTGAGGAGCTAAGAACACTGGAAGAAGAAAAACAAGAGGAAGCACCTAATTTAGAATTGAAGACTTTACTAGAAGAATTGAAGTATGCATCTATTGGAGATGAACAAACTCACCCTATGGAAATTTCTTCCTCTATCATAAGCGATCAAGAAGGAAAAATACCTCCAGACTGGAGCCATCAAGGTATGGAAGAAACTGTTGTAAAACTCCACATACATTTTCCTTCTCTCCCCCAAAATGCTCTGATGAAAATTTAGAAAGCACGCACAGAAAGAATGAGGGTTCTGCTGATCCATGGTATTCCTAGTGATATTCGTTGGGTAATTGAAGTAAAGGTTCGCTTGGCAAGTGAGTCATCTGACTCGTTCATTTCTTACATGCCTGGTTTAGGGAAAAGCACATATGCTAAGAAACGAAGAGCTAAACAGTTAGGTGTTTGTTATAAATGTGCACGTTGGATGTGCAACACTCGTTGTCGTTCTTTAGGAATGGTGTCTGACAATCGCGAAGATAAAATTCAATTCATTAGAGATGGATTGAGTAAAGAGTCTTTAGATGATATATTATTGACTCTTGAGACGCATCCCAGTGGACATGTTCATCGAGTAATTCGTAATTTGCGTACACAATTTCAAAAAGAAAGACAATAATATAGTCTCGAGAATCTGACTTTAAAAGACATTGTTTGCCAATTTATAAGAAAATTGGATGGGAATCTTATCCTCGACCCATAGAGGGCATTCAAGTCGTTACTGGACGTAAAACCAAAGGAAGATGTAAGCCACAGTCACAACTACCAGTACATATTTTTTTATTTCTTTGATTTCCTTTACTTTAAATTACTGTTTTGATTTGCTTTAATTTACTGTTTTGATTTCCTTTACTTTTACTGACAGTATCTAAACTTTTTGACTTTCACGATCTATTTTACTGTTCATATGACAATTGTCATTTTGCACGTACTAGTGCATTTACTACTTACCCTTTTTCAGGATCTATAAATTCAGCTCATCATTTCTCTCTTCAACACATCTATATCAGAGAGATAACAAAAAAATGGAGAAAACTTCAAGACAATGAGTTACTAATATCTGTGTATTTTGTGGAACTAGCTATGGAATTAAACCAGAATTTGTTGAGGCTGGCAAAGGAATTGGGTAGAGTTATGGCTGACACGCTCAAAAAATGATTCTTTACTCCCAAGTATAAGAGTGTCGAAATAATAAAATAACCCCGTAAGACGGGGTCGATCCATAGGGAATAACTTTAGTAAAATAAAATAATAATTTGAGTGAAAAATAAAAAGGCTAGATTATTTGAAGTGATTGGAAATTTTAATTTAAACTGCAATAATAAAATAAAATACTGAGGTTAGGGGGATCCACTTTTAATATTTTAAATATAGAAATCTCACTTTTTATAATAGATAAATTGTCATTATTACCAAATTAATTTATTTCATGAATTAATTATGCCAAAACATATAAAATAATCCATAAAGGCGGTGATAACTTTTGTCTATAACAAGTCCAGTTAGGTACTTAATTATATAAAATAAATAAAACCGACCATATAGGCGGTATCAAAGTTTGTCAATAATTAATCCAGATATAAATTAAGTATTAATCATTAGATTACAATATATATTATAATATAAGTGAGATTAATCTATATTTTCATTTTAAAAGCTTCACCATTTTCCCCAGCAAAAAGAAATTAGCTACTCATAATTTGAATAAAAACATAGATAATTTTATTACTGAAAGAAAAAGAAAATACAAGAAATCTTTAAAGAAAATAAAACACACAAGAGCCGGATCCCTTCACAAAATTTCAAAGAGAATCGTGTGAAGAAAGCTGAGGAAAATGAGGTGCAGAGCACCTCTTTTTAGAGAAATTTTGCAAGCTTTCTCCACCAATTTCTCCATCATTTTATCCACCAGGTGGAAGTTTGACAATTGTAGATTGTCATTTTTCATTTTTTTTTGTTTATTTTTTGATAATGACTTTACTAATTACATATAACACACTTTGGATTTTTCATCAATTTTGGTATTGAAAACTTCAGAATTAGAAACTCTTGTGAATAATAAAGTTGTAGCTCTTTGAGTATTCTTTCATCTGGAACTGGAATCACTTCAATATGATATCGGAGTAAAAAATTATGTCCAAAATACGAAAATTGTGCAAGGTTGGAATTTCCGAAGTTGTACATTATTAGAACGTCCTATTAAATTTATGGCCTCCCAAATCCAAATATCAAGTCAATTTTTCTAGATATGCATCCAAAGTATTATTTCACCTACATAAAATATAAAAATCACAATAAACATAAATGTAATGATTATTTAACAAGTGTGCTTAATTAAGGGGATTAATGAAATTAAAAGTGTAAAATGATTAATTTTTCTTTTAATAAATGTGCAATTTTTAGTGTTCATCAACCCCCTAACCAGCTTATTACTAGTCCCTAGTAATTTAAGCGAAAAAACTTTAAAAAGACAAATCCTTAAACAAATTAATAATTTTTTTCTTTCTTTCTAAATGATCAAATAAATAAATTCTCATGTACTTTTTACTCTTCTTCCATATACACATAAATAAGGTATTAATCAATTCATTGTGCCCACAATATTCACGGGTCTCGTTGTAAAGAGAGTAATATTTTTGTCCTTAAATTATATTAGAGTTCACACCATTTGGCAATGAAAGTTTATTTATAAATACAAAATAGATTTTTTTAAAAAAAAATAATGATGCATCTTCAATCATTGTAACGAGCTTTGGGCCAGTGACTCCCAAACCAGTTGGCTTTAGGACACTAGATGTTAAGACACCTATACAGACTTAATTGTCTGGATCTCAAATATTAAAAAGAAAAAATGTCTGATTTCCTTAAGCTTTCTCTTTAACCCATGTAACGAGTTTTGGATCAGTGACTCCAAGACTAGTTGGCCTTAGGGCACTAAGAGTTAAAACACTCATACAGACTTAATTTCTCGAGTTAAAGAGGCTACGAAATCGAACTTATTCACACAATTTTTTTTTTTACAAACTGCTCTACCGTTTTAGGCGAAGAATCATTGCTTACTGAGGCAAGATGTCCGATTACTAAGTAAGATCATGGTTAGATTTTTTGAATAAAATACTAATTCCACAGTCTTTAGGTGTTACTTCCAACAAATTAGAGAACTATATTACAAAATTTTCACTTACAATCCATGTTTACATATTACCGTGTATGTTGATAATACATGTCAGATGAGCATATGAAGATCAAATTTAATCAATATTATGGAGAATTCACAAATTTAAATGATTCAAAAAGAAATGAACAAAAATAACTTGTTACGAAATATTTTGAGATGCCTCTCAGGAGCGAAAACTCCTTACACAGCCACCTCTGAACAACAATTCCACTTGGTTAGTCAAAAATTTATTGTTAATTTGTGTGTAGATTTTTTTTAAACAAAAAAAGAAAAACAACACAAAAACATTTTTTACACAAAAAATAACAACAAAGCAAAAAACAACATAAAAGAAAATATTTTTTTTCGAAAAACACAACAATGAAACATAAGAACAAAAACTATCTAGTCAACTATCTCCTCCCTCCAACCAATTTAAGACATTGTCCCCAATGTTTGAAAAAGAAGAAGTAGAGTTTAGAAGACATCACCTTATTAGTGTGGAATTGACAATTGAATCTACGACTATTTTAAAAGAAAAGAAAGAAAAAAATTACAGATTAAGATTCAAGTCCACTCTACGCTTCTTGCCACGATCGTCACCAGACCAGTTCAACTTGGAAAGAATGGGGTCGATTTTTGGTTTATAAGATAAGAGTTGGTCAATCAAAGCATCAACTTTTCTTATAGTTAGGAAGATATCTTTTACTGATTTTGAAATAAACCCATTTTTTTTGGCATCTTCAAGAAATACAAAAATAAAATCGAAAAATCCATCAACATTAAGTAGTCCAATGAGTTTTTGGTGAATGTTCAAGTTCGCCCACGACGCAACTGTGAATATTTCTTCCAACGTGCCAAGCCCACCTGGTAAAGCAATAAAAGCGTCAACATGATTGATCATTTCAGTAGTCTTTCAGACATACCAGAGACAATGCAATATTCTCCATCTGATTTTCCGATGATGTTTTCGTCTGTCAAAGGTTTTGAAATGATCCCCAAAACTTGACTGCGACCTTCTTGAACGGCCCTTATGTTAGTCTCTAAGACATGCTTCCAAGATCCTAAATATGATTTGCGTGTGAATTAACCAAGTAAAGTTGCGGAAATACTTACATTGGTTTTATGGAGAAATTCAAAATTTGCTTTGAATGGATGAAGCTCCAAGCTTTTGATTTGTTGTTAAACTCTTGGTGAGTTTCCCTAACACCTCATAAGACTCTCCAAGTGCTAGCCTGTTGGAATTTTTGAAGCAAAAATTCCTTCCAAGAAAGAGAGAAGTTCGGCCAATAGGAAGAATGAGAAGAGAGTGAATAGTTCCAAGACTTTTTGTTGTTGTGTGTTTTAAATGAGTGCATTACTATTGCCAACTACTTCTATCAATGTGTTGACATTTGATGTAAGTTGTGGGTCCCACCACATTTAAATTCAAAATTTGTGTTGGCTAACTCAACACACAACTTGACTTGGGCCCGGGTTCGTTTAATTCCGTATTAAACGAATTTTTCGTCGCTACATAATTAAATCCAATTTAATTAAATAATTATGCATCTCAAAATTATTACGATAGTCGCTTACGAATTAATTCTAAATTAATTCGTTCGCTCGAATTAAAATCCAATTTTAATTTCGTATTGAAATCCAATTTCAATTAATATATTCGATATATTATTTTAGCTCAAATAAATAAATTAAATAGAAAAATCCAATTTAACTATTAAATTTATTTTATCGATTAATTCTAAATTAATCGCGTTCTCTCTTCTGTAAGAATTTAATCCCAGATTAATTCTTGTCATAATTAATCCCAGATTAATTCTCTCTCATAATTAATCCAGATTAATTCTATATGAGTCAAATGTCATTGGTGAATCTTTGGGAAAGGACCCAAGAGATTTCTGGATATGTTGGCAGTAAATGCGATCATCGGACTATCTGAACACGTGCGTACCCCATACCATGTTCTCACCGATTTACAAGACATGATTGGCTTCTAGCAAAGCACCGTGCCTACCCAATTCTCCAGAGATATTCACCGAGGAATATAATCTGTATCAGGCGTAGTAATTCTATGTAATGCGTAATACGAACCAGTATCAGATGTCACATGTTAGGCTTAGGGCTAGCTCTGTGTCTGCCCCGTACGAAGCATATATCGGATCACGTGTAACTAGTCTCTATAATCGGATAGTCATGACCTAGTCATACTATCCCGATAGCTATAGCATTTAAGAGTACTAGTTCCGTATCCTGTGTGACCATCATCTCCATATGACTGAAGTGATACTCCCATCTTGACATCACATCCAATACACTACGATTCTCAGTAAACCAAATATAGGCGTACACATAACCTGTTAAAGCTCCAGACGACCAATATCAAAGTAAACTGATTGTCGCAAGTAATAGCGATGTAAGTTTTAGGTTAAAGATCACATACACCTACCCTGATTCGGATTCCCATAGACACATAGTCATACTACCAATGAGATTCTGATTGGGTCTATCCAGAGCGAAACTGTTCCCGGTCCAACGGCAAATAGAACCTCTTATTACACTTGCATAAGTATCCAATACCTAAATATATGAGAACTATGTTGTTAAGCTTCCATAACGCGCACAAGTGTAATACTAGTCTATTCCGCATTATCGATGTCCAGTCTTGATAATACTATGACTAGAGATATTTAATGATTAAACCGTTCATGGATTAATATTGTCTCATATCTTATTAATCCGATTTAACCATATGGACTTTTCTCATTATATATATCCAAGTAATCCAATTACAATAATGATAAAATAGCAATTTCCTTTTGTCACATAGTTAATTTGTACAAAAACACAATGTTATTTACAAATAGTGATGCTATGGGTCATAATTATCCAACAATCTCCCACTTGGCCTATAGCCAATCACTCAGGTATCTAACACCTGAACTATGTACATGTCGCTCAAACTTTTACTGAGATATAGCTTTCGTCAGCGAATCTGTAATGTTATCATCTGATGTGATCTTCTCGATCTTCATATCGCCACGATATATGATCTCACGAATCAGATGAAATCGTCGAAGTACATGTTTGGATCGTTGATGTGACCGTGGTTCCTTAGCCTGTGCTATAGCCCCATTATTGTCACAATACAAAGGTACGGTCTCAGCTGCTAACGGAACTACTCCTAATCCAATTAGGAATTTACGGATCCAAACTGCTTCTTTTGTTGCCTCAGCTGCAGTAATATATTCTGTTTCTGTTGTTGAATCGACAACAGTCTATTACTTGGAGGATTTTCAGCTCACTGGTCCGTTGTTGAAACAAAATATGTACCCTGATTGCGACTTACAGTCGTCTTTATCGGTTTGGAAACTTGCATCGGCGAACCCAGTCACCTCAAGTTCTCATTCCCCATAGACTAAAAAAGCATCCTTAGTTCGTCTAAGATACTTAAAGACGTTCCTTACAGAAATCCAGTGACCATCACATGGATCGGCCTGATAGCGACTGCATATGCTCAAAGCATATGAGACATCAGGTCACGTACATATCATGACGTACTTGATCGATCCGACTGCGGAAGCATATGTGATCCGAATCATTGCATCTCTCTCATCTTGAGTTTTAGGACACATATCCTTAGATAGAGAGACGCCATGTGACACCAGAAACAGCCCCCTCTTGGACTGATCCATGTTGAATCTCTTCAACACTTTATCAATGTACGAGCTCTGGGAGAGTCCAAGCAGCTTTCTAGATCTATCCCGGTAGATCCTTATTCCTGGAATAAAGGCTGCCTCTCCCAGGTCTTTCACGGAGAATTTTAATGAAAGCCAAGCTTTCACCGATAGTAGCATATGAATGTCATTGCCAAGAAGCAATACATCATCAACGTATAGGACAATGAATGTCAGTGCGCTCCCACTAACCTTCTTATATACACAAAAATCATCTTCGTTTTGAATGAAACCATATTCTTTTTTGATCTCATCAAAACGATGGTTCCAAGAACGCGATGCTTGCTTTAATCCATAAATGGATCGGTTTAACTTGCAAACCTTGTTTGCATGTTTTGGTACGACAAAACCGTCACGTTGTTGCATATAAACATCCTCCAAAAGGTTTTCGTTAAGGAAAATGGTTTTGACATCCATCTGCCATATTTCATAATCGAAATATGCATCAATAACAAGCATTATCTGAATGGATTTCATCATGGCAACATGTGAAAAATTTTCGTCGTAATCGACACCATGTCGTTGATGATAACCTTTAGCTAAAAGCTTAGCTTTGTACGTTTGTATATTGCCTTCCATGTCCGTCTTCCTTTTGAAGACCCATTTATAACCAATAGGCTTAATGCCTTCTGGTACATCAACGAGTGTCCAAACTTGGTTGGTATACATGGAATCCATTTCGGACTTCATGGCTCCTTGCCATAAAGTGAAGTCGATACCTTTTATCGCTTTCTCATACGTAGCCGGTTCATCTTCCTCAAAAAGATTAATGTCTACATGAGGTGAGATCAGAAACCCATACCTCTCAGGTTATTTTCTGACTCTCTCCGACTTGCGCGGTTCTTGTGTATTAGAAGATTGTGGAATAGTCTCATCCATGATGTACTGTTCGTGTTCCGTGAGGGGGTCAGTGCCTGGAACAATATCACTCCGATTTTCATCGAGTTCTACTTTCCTCCCACTTACCACTGCATTCATGAATTCCTTTTCTAGGAAAACTGCATGAAGAGCAACAAATATTATGTTCTCTTGTGGGTTGTAGAAATAATATCCTTTGGTTTCCCTAGGATAACCTACAAATAGGCACTTATCCGATTTGGGTTCTAGTTTGGTACTATCTAAACGTTTAACATATGCCCAGCATCCCCAAATCTTCAGGAATGAGAAACCCGGTTTCTTTCCTGTCCATATTTCATATGGAGTCTGTCCAACAGACTTGGATGGAACCTTATTCAAAATAAGTATTGCACTGTTTAATGCGTATCCCCAGAAGGAAATTGGTAGCTCTGTGCGACTCATCATTGACCTTACTATGTCCACCAAAGTTCGATTTCTCCGTTCGGACACACCATTCAATTGAGGTGTTCCAGAATGAGTCTATTGTGAAAGAATACCATATTATTTCAAGTAATTTTGAAACTCATTGCTTAAGTATTCTCCACCACGGTCCGACCGCAATGTTTTAATACTTTTTCCGGTCTGTTTTTCTACTTCGTGTCGAAACTCTTTGAATTTCTCAAAAGTTTCTGACTTGTGTTTCAAAAGATACACATAACCATAACGCGATGCATCATCCGTAAAGGTTACGAAGTATTCATATCCACCTCTAGCCTGGCTAGACATGGGCCCGCATACGTCACTATGAACGAGGGCTAACAGCTCGGTGGCACGTACACCTTTACCACTAAAAGTTGTTTTAGGCATTTTGCCTAACAAACAAGATTCGCAGACATCATATGAATTAAGATCAAATCCGTCCAAGTATCCATTCTTCGAAAGAGTGGATATACGAGTCTTATTAATGTGTCCCAGACGACAATGCCATAAATAAGTCTCGTCCGTTTTACTCAATTTGAGCTTTTTGTTTGTCATGTTATATGTTTGATATTCGTTTATATTCAAAATATAAAGACCATTATTCACATCTGCTGTACATATTTCAATATCATCTTTATATACAAAACACCCAGTGTTCCTGAATACAAAGGTATACCCTCATCGGGTTAAACTAGATACATAGATGATATTACTAGCCAAACTAGGTACAAAATAACAGTCACCTAATGTAAGTACATGCCCCGAGGGCAGATCCAAAACATAGGTGCCAACAGCCAAAACAGCGACTCTCGTCCCATTTCCGACTCGTAGGTCGATCTCACCTGAAGCCAGTCTCCTGGTAATCTGCAGATCCTAAACATAAATACATATGTGAGTACCACATCCAGTATCAAAAATCCAATTTTTAAAACCAGTAGTGGACATGTTTATTTCAATAACAAACATACCTGAAGCCGGAGCCTTGCCCGCCTTCGCTTCCTTCAAGTCTGCCTTGTACATACGGCAGTCATGCTTCAGTGAATAGTGTAGGCAGACGTCTTGGGATTTTTCCTTTGTCTTCCCAGAAGACTATGACGATTGAGCCTTGCCCTTTTTCCTTTTATTTCTCTTCACACCCCCAGAAGGCTTCGGCCAAGCCTTGGCCTTCTTGGATGTCGAAGTAAGATGCGCCTCGCGCTTCTTGCATTTCAGAAGCTCTGCCTCTTTCAGCATAGCCATTAACTCTCCAAGAGTTTTCTCTTGGTGCATCATATTATAGTTCATGACGAACCCGCCCCAACAGTCGGGCAGAGACTGTAAGATCAAATCTATGGAAGTCTCGGCCTCGAAGGTAATGCCCAACTAACCTAGCTGTTCGATGTCAGCAATCATCTGCGACACGTAGTGTTCGACAAATATACCCTCTGACATACGCAAGCGAAAGAGCTTCTTTTGCAAATCGTACTTCTGAGATCTAAGATTATATCTATGAAGATCCTTCAGCTTCAACATCATGTTATAAGGATTCAATCCCTTGTTTTGACGACGAAACTGAGGAGTCATTGCAGCAAGCATGACAGATTGAGCAGTAAAGTTATCATCATGATGAGTCTTCCAAAGCTCATGCTCTACTGGCTGCTCAAGTCTGGGCTGAGGCTTGAGAGGTCTCTCTATAACATAGAGCAACTTCTCAGCTCCCAGGACTATCCTGAGATTTATTTCCCAGTCTGGAAAATTTACGTCGTTAAAGACATTCTCGCCCATGATTATGTCTCTAACGCTAATCTTTCCAGCCATCTTGATTGCTATAGTCCAACTATCCAATCAAATATTTCGGGTACACTCAAATGCAATGGTTACTATAGTCCAACTATATAACCAACTACAAATTGAGTAGTTTTGAATACAGTCTAACAGTTCAAAGAAAGCAATAAAATAATATTAGTCCAACTAATATATATATATATATATATATATAATATATATATATATATATATATATATATATATATAATAACGAGAAATTATAATAAAAGAGCGCACATTAGCGAGTATTAAAAGAAATTGTAAATTTAATACTTGCCTTCCACTATTTTTCGGCGAGCCTCTAACCCTCTGTTGAGTACTCGAGAAACCTAGTTTCCTAGTGGGCTAGGATCCCATTAAATAATACACAACCTTGACTTTGGCCAACAAGCTGTATAAAATTTAACTAGGTAGATCTCTAAGATCAATTGGATCCCATCCAATTCATAGATCTGGTAGGTGGACATCCAAGTCCAAAACATATATCAAATATATTTCCTAACCTGTTTCATCTGAATCAACTAAGCCTTGCTTCGGCTCAACAAGCTTAATGATTCCAGTTAAGCGCGACCCATTGACAGTGGGAAAACTTCGTAATCTACATCGATGAACATAAGTGACCTTGACTTTGGCCAATAAGTCACAACTGCCCAAGACATGCGATGTATAACAAAGCTTTCATGGTTTAAACACATCCGCGATAGACAATGATCTTGACTTTGGCCAAAAAATCAAAGCCAATCTTGGATCTTGAGAGAGAACCATTCAATGGAAGGAAATGAATAATATTTAAATGTGAGGGCATTTTCGTAAATTGGAAAACAATTTATTATCTTTGATTAGGTGTCATCATACACCCTTAAACATGCATTCTAAAAGCATAATAAGGCGCGATAAATTTAATAATGATATGCGGATGGATATATACAATTTGTTCCTAGAACAAATCTCTCTCATTTCTCTCTCCCGCTAGCACTTTACATTCTTCTAAAACCCAATTACAAAATACTATAAGAAACCTCATTGTAGGACACAGAAATCGGTGATGCTGTTCCATGCTCGCGGCCCGGTCGGGAGTACGGAGTAGCCCGCGGGGGACTAAATCAGAGAATAAAGTAGTCGCCACCTAGCGTGAACTGGGAAATTATTTAAGGCCGCACTCACCCCTCGCAAGGGAAGACCTCAAACCGTTGGGTTCGGAATGGTCCCAAACTTATGCCTCTTGTAATGAACGGATTTAAGCGATAATATAACCAAGTCTACGCAACATACATACGCAAGAATAACCTATATCTAAGTTTGCATACAACCTATATATAAGTTCACATACAACCTATATCTAAGTTCGCATGCATAAAAGTAAATCGACATAACGACAATCACACAATTTCATGAGCATATTAAATTGATAAGTGCAGAAACATAAATAAATGATAATTGTCTAAACATAAATATTAAAGAGAGATATTTAGACTCCTAATGCGAAAGAAATAACTAAATCATGCATGGAAATAACGTTCTATTTCTAATGAATCATGGATAAACACAAGATTAGATAAAACGAAATTTGTGCGTTTCTCAAGTAGTACGTGGAGTTGTATCGCAAATACAGACCACACTACCATCCATTCGGATTCGGCTACGGAATTTACGTCTGGGTTTCCATCCGATATACCATGAGAGATAACACAAAATCATTCATCCCATGGCCACAACATACATAAATCAACAATACGCATGCGAAAAATTACTAATAAATAAAAAAAGAACGGGAATAAATAAAAGGGTGCCCTCAGGTCTTACCTTTTAAGTCGCCTCTTGGAAGTGAGTTACACGATCGTCGGAAGGGTTAATGTTCCGCAACTCCTCCGGTTCACCAATTCAACGTTTTCCTTCGCTGTTTTGCTGTTTTGGGATGCTATTTTCTCTGTTTTTGCTGTATTTTCTGGTCGTCATGTTTGGTTACTGTTTGCGATATTTGAGGCTATTTTGGGTGACGGTTTGTGCGGTTTTTGGACTGTTTTTGTTGTAGTTTTTGATGTTCAGGTTGTGCAGTTTTCCGGGACTATTTTACGGTATTTTAGGGGTGCAGTTTGTGGGAATATTTTGAAGTGAATATGGGGGCTGTGCGGGCTGTTTGTGGTGCGGTTTAGAGGGCTGTTTATGCGGTATTTATGGTGTAGTTTGGTGGACATTTTTCGATATTTAGGGTGCAGTTTGTGAAATGAAAGTCTATATCGATGTGTGCAATTTGTGCGATGGTTTTAGGCTGAGATTTTGTGTTTAAATGAGTTGCCGAGTATCTTTGGTTAGTGGAGAGTTGGGTTTCACGTGGCTGAGTGGGCGTGTATGTGTCAGTCGTGAGTGGCTTTGAGTGATAGCCTTGTGTGTGCGTGTTCTGGTCTGAATGTGTTTGAGTGCCGAGCAGATTGGTTCATGTTCTCATGACATGAAGGGTTATTTTTGTTGACTGCTTACGTCATGGGCCGAGAAGGGTGGTTGGTTTGTGTTTATTATATTGGTGGTTGGCGTGAAGAGAGTGTAAGCTTAGGGTTTATTGTTGTGAGTGCCGTGAGTGAGAGTTGTCGAAGGGGCTTGGTTTTTGTGTCTTTTTATAGGAGTGGGATAAGATTGTCCTTGTATGGGTAGGAAATGAAGATTGTGTAATTATGGGGAATGTTTAATTGGTTTGTTATAAGGAAAAGATCCATTGAATTATGAAGGTGATTTGTTTTAGTTTAGGAAAGGGATTTATGAGATTTGATTTGATTTCTTTAATTTGGGAAGGTGATTTGATTTGATTTATTTAAATTAGGAAGGTGATTTGCTTGGATTTTAACATGTGTTTAATGTGTTGGATATTTTTTGGATGAGATTTGGTGGGCTTGGGCGTGAATTAGAAGGGCTTATGGGCCGAGGATAAATTTTAAAATAGAGATCCAACGAGTGAACCCGAGGCTAAGCAAACGAATTTAATCCAACAAGGTATTGATTTTTTGAATTTTCCATTCCGACGTCTATGTCCCGCGACTTCCGTAACTTATCGGGTAGTGCCTCCATACGAGGCTCATCACCGGGACTTATATGCAAAAATGAATTGCCTATAGTCACCCCCACTTTGATGGGACTTGTGCAGTGTGTGACAGTGACAATCCTATCAAAGTTATGCAATCTATTTTTCTTACCTGGCTGGCCAGCTACTGCCTGACTTGCATGTTGCTTCGAACTGAGTTGATATGGTGGTGAGGTGCTGTGACCCCAAGGTTCATCCCTGTAAGATGCTGCGATCTCTAGGAATCACCACCAAACTGAGCTGATAAGAGGTGGTGAGGTGCTTCGATCTCCAGGATTCATTCCCAATCTGAGTTGATGACGTGGGCCTCGAAACTGGGATTCATTCCCAAAACTACTGACAGTGTGGGCCTCGACCCTGGGATTTATTCCCAAAACTACTGATAATGTGGGCCTTGACCCTGGGATTCATTCCCGAAGCTGATGATGATGTGGGCCTCGACCCTGTGATCCATTCCCAAAACTGCTGACAACGTGGGCCTCGACCCTGGGATTCATTCCCGAAACCACTGACAATGTGGGCCTCAACCCTGGGATTCATTCCCCTGGGATTCATTCTGGAAACTGCTGAAAGTATGGGCCTCAGCCTTGGGATTCATTCCCTCGGGATTCCTTCCCGAAACTGCTGATATTATGGGCCTCAACCCTGTGATTCATTCCCGAAACTGCTAATAATGTGGGCCTCGACCCTGGGATTCATTCCCGATACTGATGATAATATGGGCCTCGACCCTGGGATTCATTCCCGAAATTGTTTGACTTTGCTGCTTTTTCCTTTTCTTCAAAACCTGCGAACAAAAACAAAACAAAAAAATACGTGCATGTGACGTGTATACATGTATGCATGGATGTATTTCCTATTTCGATGGGTTAGGCCTTCCGTGTGCTCCTTGGTGCCATTTGCCTACAAATGTCTCTGGTCGCCCCCTGGGTCTGCTTATAATTTCATTCTGCCAGTTCTTTTCTGGTGATTGCTCAGTTCTCTTTTGTCTTCATGGCTCAAATTCCCGTTATATCCCTTATCCGCGGGATGGTAGATTGGTGGCCCCCAGACTTGATTTAGCTTTCTGCTCTCCGCTTCTTGCATTAGGCCAAAGTAGATCATGTGATGTGATGTTCCATACCAACATACTATACTGCCTCTTACGAAATAGTCCCAATAGTTGTACATATTATCGTCCTCAAAGGATACCCAGTGTCGAAACCGGAGAACCTTCAAAGTACTCGATATAACTCAAATCCGACCGTCTGAATAAATGATCTGAACTAGAATCCAAGTGTGTGTGTGCCAAGGTTCTTTCACAGCTTGATCTTTAAGTAAGCCAACTCGATGATTTCGTCTCGAAGAATGGGATCAGTGGGTCTAACCAACCTAGATGTCTTGACCATGCTCTGCAATTACTTCCTCGTACTCAATATGATATGGTTTTCTTCTTCTTTTCTTTTGTCTCTTTTCTTTTCTTTTCGTTTTGAACTTTTTTTAACACACCTACCCTTTAAGGTATCATTTCTCCTCATGGTGGTCCTAATACTCGCCCATGGGTAGCTTCACGCTTATCGGTTATATGTGGTTAATATTTCTTATTTAGAGACTTTTCTTTGGTTTCCAACCATACCACATATCGTAACACAAGTAAGTCATGATGGACATCTAGGCGAACGGTCATTCATCGATCTGCAATCTCTTCAACTAGTCATTTCCTCGACTACTCAGGCTTCTACTGCTAGGATCCTGTAATTAAGTGCCTGCGAGTCTAGCCGAGATCAACCACTCAAAATATCGGACGAGAGCACATCTCGCACTTATCGTTTCTAAGGTTTCACCCTACAGCAAAAAAATTCATCACTGGACTAATGCTTAACTATTGAGGAAAAAACTCGAACAAGTAGATAAGATCAATGTCTTTATTATTAAAAATGCAGGATTGCAATCAAATAAACCAGGGAAAACATCTTCATCGTCTACAACATTGCCTTCTTCATTGGCCTATGGTTATTCACTGCTGCCATCCCCTATCCCTATGCAAGAAGCTTGGTGGTTGAGAGTTTGGAGGACAAAGTTTTCGGGTAGGCCGGAGTTGATCATGTAGGTGGGTGGTGGAACAGAGAGGTAGTTAGGTAAAGGATTTATGTGTGTGTTGGGTTGTTCTCTTTCTGGGTCGGGTATTTTATGAGAGTCAATGAGGTCTTGGATCTCATGCCTAAAGCATGGGCAGTTGTCCGTTTCGTGGCCTTTTTGCTGATGGAAGTAACAATATTGGTTTAAGTCGAAGTAGTGTGGCACAGGATCTGGAATTGGTCTAGGCTCTAAAGGTTCTATGAGTCCTTGCGTCTTCAGTTTTTCAAGCACATTTGACAAAGGTCTACCAAGATTGGAGAATCGCCTGTTTCTGACGGTAGCGATCTCAATAGTAAAGGGATTGGTCTCAGAAGCCCCCTAATAGTCCTTCTATTCTGGCCATAGAACTTCCTATTCTCAGCGTCTTCCTCCTCAATGTCCATAACAGTCTCCCTCAACTATCGAAAATCACCAATCATAGAGGTCATCCTCCTCAGCTTGCCATAAATAGAGGGCTTAGTACCCTTGATGATCATCTTGATCTGGTCCTTCTCCGAGGGCCGAGTCTGCATCTTCAAGAGCTGGCTTCTCCAGCGATCTACATAATCCTTGAAGCTCTCCTCCGGCTTTTGTTTGGTATTCTCCAAGTTGCGAAGAGACAAGTTGATCTCAAAGTCTGTGACATATTGCTTCAGAAAGGCCTCCGTCAATGCCCTCCAATCATCATTGACCTTTCTCTCAAGGCCATGATACCATACCATGGGTGCCCTCTCAAGCGACAATCCCGAACATCTTCTGAACCTGAAGCTTCGACAGACCCACTGAACTCATCACAGAAATATACTGTCGGAGATGGACCATCGGATCCCCGTTCCCATTGAACCTGGCTATGTCAGACATCTTGAATTGAGCCGGCAGTTGCTCCTCAAAAGTCATTACCTCATAATCTAGCAAATCTTCATGCTTACCCCTCATCTTGCGGGTAACTGACTCTACCTGATCCTGGAGTTTCTGCAACTCTGCCTGAGAGCCGGCTATCCTTCCCGCGGCATACTCAGCCACATCATCATCAAAGACAGGGATTTCATCACTCAACCTATTTGGAGGCAATTCACGCCCCACATTCTCAGAGCCTCCCCCAGTGCGGGGCACAACCATATTAGCCATAGCAGTGGTCAAAGCTTGCAACTGCTCGGTAACCTGTTGGACAATTATGACCCATAGCATCACTATTTGTACAAATCATGGTGTTGTTGTACAAATTAACTATGTGACAAAGGAAATTGCTCTTTTATCATTTGTAATTAGATTACCAAGATGTATAAATGATAGAAGGTCCATATGATTAGTTCCGGATTGAGATGATATGAGACAATATCAATCCATGAAGGTTTAATCATTAAATATCCCTAGTCAGAGTATTATCGAGATTGGACATCGATAATGCGTAAAAGACTAGTATTACACTTGTACGTGTTGTGGGAGCATAACAGTATAGTTCTCATATATTTGGGTATAGGATACTCATGCAAGTGTAATAGGAGGTTGTGTTTACCGATGGTACGGAAACAGCTTCGCTCTGGATAGACCCCTCAGAATTCCATTGGTAGTATGACTATGTGTCTATGGAAGTCCGAATCAGGGCAGGTGTATTTGGTCTTAACCTGAGACTTGCACCACTAATACTTGCGACAATCAATATACTTTGGTTTTGGTCGTCCAGGGCTTTAACAGGTTCTGTGTACGCCTCTTCTGGGTATATTGAGAATCGTAGTGTATTGAGTGTGATGTCGAGATGGAAGTATCACTCCAGTCATAGTGGAGATGATGATCACGTAGGATACGTAATTGGTGCTCTTATATGCTGCAACTATCAGGATATTATGACTAGGTCATGTTTATCCGATTATAGAGACTAGTTACCAGAGATCCAATATGTCATTCATACGGGGCAGACACAATTCCAGCCCTAAGCCTTGCACGTGTCATCCGATACTGGATCGAAATACGCAATATTACGTATACTACGCCTGATATAGATCACATATTCCTATAAGGATATTTCTGGAGAATTGGGTAGGCACGGTGCTTTGCTAGAAGCCAACCATATCTTGTAAATCGGTAAAAATGTAGTACTAGGTACGTACGTGTTCGGATAATCCGACAACCAGATTTACTACCAACATATCCGGGGATCTCATGGGTCACTTCCCGAAGATTCACCGATGACGTATGACTCACACTTTATTAATCTGGGATTAATTATAAGAGAGAGAAAATTAATCTGGGATTAATTACGAAGATATTTTATCTGGGATAAAATATTAATTAAAGAGAGAGAACGATTGATTTGGAATTAATCGATAAAATAATATATTCGATATATTATACGAAATTAGATTTCGACGCGGAATTAAAATTAGATTTTAATTCGGGCAAACGAGTTAATTTAGAATTAATTCGCTAACGATGTGAATAGTAATTTTACTAGGCAGAATTATTTAATTGAATTTGATTTAATTACGTCGCAACGAAAAATTCATTAATTCGGAATTAGTGAACCCGAGCCCGGGAGTGTTTGCGGGCGCACTCGCATTTCGAATTCAAGTGCGGCCCACAAGTCACATCAAGCGTCAAATCACTTGTCACTTTGAGTGATGTGACAACTTGTCACTTGTGATTGATGGTGGTAGTTGGATAGCTTTAATGTTTGTACCTTTTTGACTTTTGGAAATTCAAATTTGGTGTATGTTTATTATTGATTTTGGAAATCAAAACTAACTATCACAACTTCTCTTCTTCTCTCTCCCTCTCACGCCCAAGGGGCCATTTTTCCTCTCTTTGGTTCATCAAATGCCGAGAGCAACAAGGAACTAATAAGGGAATTTTGTGGCAAAATTCCAAGGTGCTAGCACACATTCGGGGTCTTGCGAAGGTGATAGGGAAACCCACCCGTGAGCAAGGAATCACACATAAAGCTTGGAGCTTGGAGCACACTTGGAGGTGGTGACCGAATTTCATGGAGCACAAAAACTGCCCACTGCCGAGAGCACCATGGAGGGGAGAAAATTTTTTTGTTCCTCGCATCGCATAACCGATCAATGTAAGTATGATTCCGCCGTACTTCTTGATGTATTCACATGTGTTTCATTACTTGAAATCGATCTTGGGACTTTATAGAAACCCAACAATGGTATCAGAGCCATTTTGAGCATGAAATGAATTAGGGTAAAATTTGGGTAAAATCAATTTGAGCATGATTTGATAAAATTAATTGATTGAGTATGCTTGAATGATGATATATTGAAGTTGTATATGATCAATTTCATGAAATATTGATTGGATCAATTTTTCCCCAAATATGTTGGCTTGGCCGAATATGAACAATGCCCTAAAGTCATGGTATTTTTTGATTTTGATCATTGGATGAGTTGAAATCACTTGGGTAATGTTGATTTGAGATTTAATTGGATTGAATTTTGAATTGGACAAATAATCCCCAAAATGACGTGAATGTGATAGCATGTAAAATGATTGATTTTTTATTCAAATGTGTTGGACATGTGTTGATGATAATGAGCATAATTAATTGAGTAAATTAATATTTTGGAAATGTTAATTTGGTTGATTAATTATGGCATACACTTTGGTTAATTTAATTATGAAATTTAGAATTTTGAAATTAAATTAATTATGCCTAAATTTGGAATTGGGCTTGTAAAGTTGTAATTGGGCTTAATGGGCTTGGTTGGGCCAAGTTTGGTTTAGGCTAATTGGTTGGATCCAATTGGGCCCAAAACCATATCCATAAAGTCCAATTATGACTTAATGGACCTTTAATAATAATTGGGCCTAATGGGCCTAAATTGGTTTCTTGGCAAATAAGGGTGATTCCTTAAATGGGTTTTGGTATTTGGGTTTGACCCATATTGACCAAAAGTCCATGCCTTATGAAATTAATTAAAAGCCCATTGGACTTTAATTAAATTAACATTGGATGTTAATCGGGCTTTGAGACCCGTAACGATTAGATTTGGAATCTAAGTCGTAAATGCACATTATAAAGTGTAATATTTAATTTGGAATTAAATAATGAATTAGTATTAAATACAAATTGAATTGGATTTAATTTTGTAGTTTAATATAATTCAAGAATTCGTACTTTGAGTACTTATTCGCAAAACGAGTCGGACTCGCGCAAAATTAAATCGTTGTTTGAACATTGGATGGTCATTAATATTCAGATTAATTAATTGGATTAGATTGATTGATAACATGCTTGTGTGAATACATGGATGCGATGTATGAATAATGTATATCGGATGGATATTAGATGGGTGAGGGCAATTTTGGAAATTGTTGTAATAAATTTAGAATTTATTAAATTGGACCTGCGTGTCCAGCCTATTACCTCTTGACTCTGTGTATTTCTCTTCTCACCTATTCCCCTCAATGTAAATGAGGTTTCTTTAGAAGTGTTATGTAATTGGGTAGAAGTAATACTTGTGCTAGCGGGAGAGAGGAAATGGAGAGATTTGTTCTAGGAACAATGTGTTAAATATCCATCCTCATATCATTATTATATTTATTTACTTACTCGCCTTATTATGTGTTTAGAATGCATGTTTAAGGGTGTATGATGATGAGACCTTAACAAAGATAATTAATTGGTTGCCAATTACGTAAAAAACCCTCAAAATATATTAAGCGTTTTTCCTTCCATTGAGTGATTCTTACTCAAGATCCAAGACTGACACTGGTTTGTTGGCCAAAGTCAAGACCTTTGTCCGTCGCGGATGTGTTTGAATCATGAAGGCTTTGTTCCATACCGATATCTTGTCCAAGTTGTGATTTGTTGGCCAAAGTCAAGATCACTTCTTGTCCATCGACATTGATTACGAAGCTTTCCATAGTCAATGGGTTCCGCTTAACTGGGATCATTAAGTTTGTTGTGCCAAAGCCAAGGCTTAATTGATTCAGAGGAAAAAAGGTTAGGCAATATATTGGATATATTGGCATATATATGATATATGTTTCGGACTTGGATGTCCACCTACTGGATCTAGGAATTGGATGGGATCCAATTGATCTTAGAGATCCACCTTGTCAATTATCATACAATTTATTGGCCAAAGTCAAGATTGTGTGTTATTTAACGGGATCCTAGCCCACTAGGAAACAAGGTTTCCCGAGTACTCCACAGAGGGTTAGAGGCTCGCCGAAAAATAGTGGGAGGCAAGTATTAAATTTGCAATATTCGTTTAGTTACTTGCCATACGCGCTCATTTCAAATATTTCGTCAAATATATTAATGTATTAGTTGGACTAATATTTAATTGTTGTTTTAATAAACAGTTGGATTGTATTCAAACTATTTCATTTATAGTTGATTATGTAATTGGATTATAGTAATCAATATATTTGAATTAACCATTTCAATTGATAGTTAATTTTATAATTGGATTATAGTAATTAATATAATTGAATTTAACCAATTAAAGTATAGTTGATTATATAGTTAGACTATAGTAATCATTATAATCAATAGTACCTAAAATCGTTGATTAAATAGTTGGACTATTAGAATCAATATAATTGAAAGATTAGTATTTAAAACATAATCCTGGGTGAAAATGTATTTAAACGACTTTAATTTTTCAAATTGGGAATAATGAATCAGGATAGTCCTGAAAACTAAGAAGTTACTTTATTTGATAAAATAACATCTTAGGCCTAAGCCTGGAGTTAAGCAAATAGTAGAACATGATATTTGGAATATTCATGTGATGATAACTTTAGTGCTTAATCCAATATGCTTGCCGCCAAGACTCCTTAATTTATTAGTCAGAACTAAGGATTAGATCCTTATAGTATGATAATGAAATTGAAGGATCTTCATAGATCTATCCTTAGATCTTAGAAGTAAAAATTGCAATAGAAAACTCTTGGAGAGTTAATGGCTATACTCAAGGAGACAAAGCCAGAGTTTGCAATAGGGCAAGAAGCGCAAGGCGTATCTTACTTCGACATCCCAGAAGGCCAAGGCTTGGCCAAAGGCTTCTGGGGTGTGGAAAAAGGGGCAAAGGCAAAATCATTATAATCTTCTGGGAAGACATATGACATATCCCAAGATGTCTTCCTAAACTGTGGCAAACAGGGTCACTGGATGCGTGACTGCCGTATGGACAAGGTAGACATGAAGGAAGTGAAGAGGTGCAAGGCTCCAGCTTCAAATATGTTTGTCATTAACATGTTCACTACTAGTATTAAAATTGGATTTTAGATACTGGATGTGGTACATAAATATATGTACTGGTGTGCAGAATCTGCTGGTAAGCAGGATACTGACTTCAGTTGAGATTGATCTATGAATCGGAAATGGGACGACAGTCGCTGTTTTAATCGTAGAGACCTAAGTTTAGGAACTACCCTTCGGGTGTGTACTTAAATTAGGAAATTGTTATAATGTAACTAGTTTGACTAGAAATATTATCTCTATATCAGGGTTTAACCCGTTGCGGGTATACCTTTATATTCTAGAACACTAAAGTGTTTTATTATATAAAGATGATATTGAGATAAACACATTAGATGTGAATAACAACATTTATATTTTGAATATAAATAAATCTCAAACATATAACAGGATAAACTAATAGCTCGAACTGAATTAATCAGTTGAGACTTAAAAGTGGCATTGATATCTGGGATACAATTAAACAAGACTCGTATATCCACACTTTTGAAGAGTGGATACTAGGACGGATTTGATCTATTCAAATAATGTCTACGAATCTAGTTTATTGGGAAAAGTGCCTAAAACACCTTTACTTGGTAAAAGTGTAATTGCCACCGATCTGTTAGCCCTCGTTCATAGTGACGTAAGTGGGCCCATATCTAGCTAGGCTAGAGGTGGATATGAATGTTTCGTGACCTTTACGGATGTGGCATCGCGTTATGGTTATGTGTTTTTTTTTTGAAACACGAATCAGAAACTTTTGATGAATTCAAATAGTTTCGAAGCGAAGTAGACAGACAAACCGGCTAAATTATTAAAACCTTCACGGTTAGACCATGATGGAAAATACTTAAGCAATAAGTTTCTCAGATACTTGAAAGATTATAGTATTCTTTCAATGAGGACTCCTCCCGGAACACGTCAGTTTGACGGTGTATCCGAACGGAGAAACCAAATTTTGTTGGACATGATAAGGTTAATCATGAGTCGCTCTGAGCTACCATTTCCTTCACAGGATAAGCTTTAACAGTGTAGAACTTATTTTGAATAAGGTTCCATAATAATCTATTTGACAGAGTTCATATTAGATATGAACAGGAAAGAAACTAGGTTTTCTCATTCCTGAAGATTTGGGAATGCTGGGCATATGTTTGGATGATACCAAACTAGAACCCAAATCGGATAAATGCCTAATTTGTGGGTTATCCTAGGGAAACCAAAGTATAGTACTTATACAACTCACTAGAGAACAATGTAATTGTTGCTCGCCATGCGGTTTTCCTAAGAGGAATACCTATATGCAGTGGTAAGTGGGAGGAAAGTAAAACTCGATGAAAATCAGAGTAATACTGTTCCAGGCACCGATTCCTAATGGAACACAAATAGTTCATCAAGGATGAAACTATACCAATAATCTTTTAATACACAAGAACCGCGATAGTCGGAGAGAGTCAGAAAATAACCTGGGGTATGGATTTCTGATCTCACCTCATAAAGATGTCAATCTTATTGAGGAATACGAACTGACTACGTATGAGGAAGTGATACAAGGTATCGACTCCCTATTATGGAAAAATGCCATGATATCCGAAATGGATTCCATGTATACCAACCGAGTTTGGACACTGGTTGTTGTACCGAAAGGCATTGTGCCTATTGGTACTATATAAGTCTTCAAGGAAGACATACATGGATGGAAACATACCAACGTACTAAGCTAGGCTTGTAGTGAAAAGATATCGTTATCAACATTGTGTCGATTACGACGAAACCTTTTATATGCTGCCACGGTAAATCCATTTGGATAATGCTTGCTGGTGCTGCATGTTTCATTTATGAAATATGTCAGCGGAACGTCAAAATCGCTTTCCTTAAACAGAAACCTTTTGGAAGATGTTTATAACATCCTGACGGTTTTGTCGTACCAAAACGAGCAAACAAGGTTTGCGAGTTAACTCGATCCATGGATGGATTGAAGCAAGCATTGCGTTCTTAGAATTATCGTTTTGATGTATTCATAATGGTATATGATTTATTTCAAAACGAAAATGATTCTTTTGTATATAAGGAGGTTAGTGGGAGCGCACTGAAAGTGACTGTCCTATAAAATGATGACATATCATTTCTTAGAAATGATATTCCCGTAATACAATCGGTGAAAGCTTGGCTTTCATGAAAATTCTCCGTAGAATTCTTGGGAGAAACAACCTTTATTCTAGGAATAAAGATCTACTGGGATAGATTTAAAAATTGTTGGAACTCTCCGAGTACTCGTACATTGAAAAATATACGCGACCTGGTGTCTCATATGCTTTGAGCATATGGAGTCACAATCAGGCCAATCCAAGTGATAGTCACTGGATTGATGTTAAAAACATCCTTAGTGGAGATGATGATCACGTAGGATACGGAATTGGTGCTCTTATATGCTGCAACTATCAGGATATTATGACTAGGTCATGTTTATCTGATTATAGAGACTAGTTACCAGATATCCAATATGTCATTCATACGGGGCAGACACAATTCCAGCCCCAAGCCTTGCACGTGTCATCCGATACTGGATCGAAATACGCAATATTACGTATACTACGCCTGATATAGATCACATATTCCTATAAGGATATTTCTGGAGAATTGGGTAGGCACGGTGCTTTGCTAGAAGCCAATCATGTCTTGTAAATCGGTAAAAACGTTGTACTAGGTACGTACGTGTTCGGATAGTCCGACGACTAGATTTACTGTCAACATATCCGGGGATCTCATGGGTCGCTTCCCGAAGATTCACCGATGACGTATGACTCACACTTTATTAATCTGGGATTAATTATAAGAGAGAGAAAATTAATTTGAGATTAATTACAGAGATATTTTATCTGGGATAAAATATTTTTTAAAGAGAGAGAACAATTAATTTGGAATTAATCGATAAAATACTATATTCGATATATTATACGAAATTAGATTTCGACGCAGAATTAAAATTAGATTTTAATTCAGGGAAACGAGTTAATTTAGAATTAATTCGCTAGCGATGTGAATAGTAATTTTGCTAGGCAGAATTATTTAATTGAATTTGATTTAATTACGTCGCAAGGAAAAATTCGTTAATTCGGAATTAGCGAACCCGAGCCCGGGAGTGTTTGCGGGCGCACTCGCATTTCGAATTCAAGTGCGGCCCATAAGTCACATCAAGCGTCAAATCACTTGTCACTTTGAGTGATGTGACAACTTGTCACTTGTGATTGATGGTGGTAGTTGGATAGCTTTAATGTTTGTACCTTTTTGACTTTTGGAAATTCAAATTTGGTATATGTTTATTATTGATTTTGGAAATCAAAACTAACTATCACAACTTCTCTTCCTCTCTCTCCCTCTCACGCCCAATGGGCCATTTTTCCTCTCTTTGGTTCATCAAATGCCGAGAGCAACAAGGAACTAATAAGGGAATTTTGTGGCAAAATTCCAAGGTGCTAGCACACATTCGGGGTCTTGCGAAGGTGATAGGGAAACCCACTCGTGAGCAAGGAATCACACATAAAGCTTGGAGCTTGGAGCACACTTGGAGGTGGTGACCGAATTTCATGGAGCACAAAAGCTGCCCGCTGCCGAGAGCACCATGGAGGGGAGAAAAGTTTTTTGTTCCTCGCATCGCATAACCGATCAATGTAAGTATGATTCCGCCGTACCTCTTGATGTATTCACATGTGTTTCATTGGTTGAAATCGATCTTGGGACTTAATAGAAACCCAACATAACCTTGGTGAGACTAGTCTCCAGCTGATCCATACGAGATCCCTCATTTTCTGATTCGCTCATGTTCGCTAACGGCCGTTTGACGAGTCTTCCCTCTTCCCTAACCCAACGGGTATCTATGGTGTCTTTTAAAACCGCAAGTTAGCATGTATGCGTGCGATGCATGAAATATATAAGCCCGTCAAGTTTTTCGTGCAAGTTGGCCCATTATCATTTTAAAGCATTCAATCATACAATTGCGAGGTGCAAACTTGTCCCAGTTGAAAAAGGCCCAACATGTTTACACTTTTTCGATAATGTGGCTAAATAACATGATAAGGGGCCCAAACATAAAATGGCCCATCGGTATTTTAGAGACTTTCGGCCCAATCGTCATAAGATACATTCTCGTCCCAGTTTAAATGGCCCAACAAGCTCATACCTCATGACAAGAAGTCCTAATGATTCCAAATGATAATGGTCCCAAACACAAGCGTAAAAGGATGGTTTCTATTGGTCATACAACTATTGTAGGGGTTTTATTGCGGATATCCGGTAACGCAGCGGAAACATGGGAAAATCAAATTTTCCGATTTCAAAACTTTTTCTCGGATTAATTAAATAAACTTATTTATTTAATTACCCAATAATTAAATTATGAAATAAAATTCAATAAATCAAATTTATGTGAATTTATCTAATTGCCCTTACACTTTGTATTTTGTTCATTTTAGTCCGAAATTGTCCAAATTTTTTTTGAATGATTCTAAATTATTACTAATATGAATTAAGAATATTGCAAATGTCAAAACACAAATTGCAACAAAAATCACAAAAATAAATCCCAAAGCCGAGAGCACCATTAGGGACCAAATTGTGCATTTTGCACTTTCCATGTTCAAAACACATCAAGATGAAATCCAATCAACATAATATTTCATATGTATCATATAAACATCCAAATACACAACATAAATGAAAATCCCCAAATTTGGAAGTGGTCTTAAACCCTAATTTTTCAGTTTCTTCAAATTGGACAAATTAGACCAAATTGGTTAAATCAATTACTTCAAACATGTTTCTTCCATCCAATTCAAGTCTCAACACAATGAAATAAATATAGATCAAATCTAGGTCATTTAAGAGTGGGTCAACAACTCTAGATTAGCAACAAAGTTTCTCAAACTTACAAAAGTATGCTTATTAACTTATTAGAAGCATCCTTTGATTTCTATACATGCTTAACCTTATTAACAAACATCCATCAAACAAAACACAAAGAATAAAGAAAATAATAACAAGATAACATCATATCATGTAGCTTAGAACAAAAGAAACATTTTCTTCTCTAATAGTAAGTTGGAAAAACTTACTAAAATTCCAAGTTTGCTTGTTTTTCTTTGTCTTTCTCTTTAGCTTTCTTTGTTTCTTCAATGGAGTTTTTGTATAAAGTGTATTAGCTTATTAAACCCTAAATGAAACAAAACAATATATACTTGCACAATATTGCCCTTGGCCGAAAATTGCTAAGGAAAAAACAAGTAAATTTTGTTTAAATTTCATTTGAATTTCAAGTTGTCAAGTTGATAAAATATCCAAAAACACTTTAAAGATATTTCTAATTAAGTCAACAATGGCAACTTAGCCATTAAAACAAATATCTAAATCTTAAGATATTTATATTTTAATTAATTTAATCATTTAACAATTTAACAATTAATTAATTAATTAAATACAAATATATTAAATATATGTATTATATTAATTAAATACAAATATATACCTATGCTCTGATACACAGAACTGACGGATCCTATCTTGATACGCACAGGACACCCTGAAGATCTATCTACACCCAACGAACAGGCGGAGGTCTGATCTTAATAGATCGGTGACGTGACTGCCATCTAAGTGTAGAAGATGTCTCATGTGCCCTACAGTGGCATCTCAAGTCTAAGAATCATAAGTGCTACTCAACCCGACAAGATTCTTATTGACGTTGGTGTACCATCCATTAAGAATCTTCGGTGAGTCATTCAGTGTTTATCCGCTATAAACACCTACACGTCTATACTAGTCTCCAAGACTTATGGTTCATCGAGAAACCATTGGAATCATATATTCCAGTATACGACATGTATCGGTCTCAACGGGTTTACTATACTGACCAAGTAGTGTAAACCTTGACCAGGAACTGTCTGAGAATGACAACGTCATGATACAACTCAATGTCAGTTGCGACGCTTTTGCAACTGTACCATGACTAGTCATTCTAAGGTCATTACGTCTTTACCATATTAAAAGATACATTATATTATAGAAACTGCATATATTATTCAAAATAATAATGTTTTACAGAAGTATTCATAAAGAAATACAACCGGGAATTGGCGCTATGAGCACCAACCCCAACAACTATGGTTCACATGTGGGTTTATGGGAGTGTAGACAAAGGCTCCCGCTGGCGAAGGATTGCCCACAACTAGGTCTCCCCACTCAAGGGTTCGAGCGACCAAGTGAGCACACCTTTTTTATACCCTAAGGTACGTGCCTACGAGTGATGATACATGACTAACTGTCAAGTGGATTTCTTATTGAAGATTCCCCAGAGGGAGGGCGGAGCGGACTCTCTTAAATACACTTGCCTCTTGGGCTCTTATCACCTTGGTGACATGAATAAACAATAGGTCCTCCAAATTAGTCCATCACGGTAAGCTTCGAGTAAATGATTATCTAGGTGCATTCACAGCTTTTCCTTATAGAAAGGTATTGAATGAAGGAAAACACCAAACCATTACCTAGTGCCTTTGAATAAACCCCTTCAACCCACTGTAGACACGGTTAACTAAAAAAAAAATCACAAACATTACAAGGCATTATTTCGGGGCCGATTCTCTATCCTCAGTGGAGTCGCCAGACTGTAGGACACAGAAATCGGCGATGCTGTTCCAGGTTTGCGGCCCGGGCGGGAGTACGGAGTAGCCCGCGGGGGACTAAACCATAGAATAAAGGAGTCGCCACCCAGTGTGAACTGGGAAATGATTTAAGGCCGCACTCACCCGTCGCAAGGGAAGACCTCAAACCGTTGGGTTCGGAATGGTCCCTTACTTATGCCTCTTGTAATGAACGGATTTAAGCGATAATATAACCAAGTCTACGCAACATACATACGCAAGAATAACCTATATCTAAGTTTGCATACAACATATATCTAAGTTTGCATACAACCTATATCTAAGTTTGTATACAACCCATATCTAAGTTCGCATACAACCTATATCTAAGTTCACATGCATAAAAGTAAATCGGAAACATATATAAATGATAATTTTTTAAACATAAATATTAAAGAGAGATATTTAGACTCATAATGCGAAAGAAATAACTAAATCATGTATGGAAATAACGTGCTATTTCTAATGAATCATGGATAAACACAAGATTAGATAAAACGAAATTTGTGCGTTTCTCAAGTAGTACATGGAGTTGTATCCCAAGTACAGACCGCACTACTGTCTATTCGGATTCGGCTACGGAATTTACGTCTGGGTTTCCATCCGTTATACCCCGAGAGATAGCACAAAATCATTCATCCCATGGCCACAACATACATAAATCAACAATACGCATGCGAAGAATTACTAATAAATAAAAAAATGAACGGGAATAAATAAAAGGGTGCCCTCAGGTCTTACCTTTTAAGTCGCCTCTTGGAAGTGAGTTACACGGCCGTCGGAAGGGTTAATGTTCTGCAACTCCTCCGATTCACCTGTTCAACATTTTCCTTCACTGTTTCACTGTTTTAGGCTGCTGTTTTCTCTGTTTTTACTGTAATTTCTGGTCGTCGTGTTTTGTTACTGTTGGCGGTATTTGAGGCTATTTTGGGTGAAGGTTTATGCGGTTTTTGGACTGTTTTTGTTGTAGTTTTTGATGTTCTGGTTGTGCAGGTTTTCGGGACTGTTTTGCGGTATTTTAGGGGTGCAGTTTGCAGGACTATTTTTCAGTGAATATTGGGGGCTGTGCGGGCTGTTTGTGGTGCAGTTTAGAGGGTTGTTTCTGCGGTATTTAGGGTGCAGTTTGGTGGACAGTTTTTGGTATTTAGGGTGCAGTTTGTGAAGGGAAAGTCTGTGTCGATGTGTGCAATTTGTGCGCTGGTTTTAGGCTGAGATTTTATGTTTAAATGAGTTGTCGAGTGTCTTTGGTCGGTGGAGAGTTGGGTTTCACATGGCTAAGTGGGCGTGTATGTGTCAGTCGTGAGTGGCTTTGAGAGATGGCCTTGTGTGTGCGTGTTCTGGTCTGAATGTGTTTGAGTTCCGAGCAGATTGGTTCATGTTCTCACGGCATGAATGGTTATTTTTGTTGACTGTTTACGTCATGGGTCGAGAATGGTGGCTGGTTTGTGTTTATTATATTGGTGGTTGGCGTGAAGAGAGTGTAAGCTTAGGGTTTATTGTTGTGAGTGCCGTGAGTGAGAGTTGTCGAAGGGGCTTGGTTTGCGTGTCTTTTTATAGGAGTGGGATAAGATTGTCCTTGTATGGGTTGGAAATGAAGATTGTGTAATTATGAGGAATGTTTAATTGGTTTGTTATAAGGAATAGATCCATCGAATTAGGAAGGTGATTTGTTTTAGTTTAGGAAAGAGATTTATGAGATTTGATTTGATTTCTTTAATTTGGGAAGGTGATTTGATTTGATGTATTTAAATTAGGAAGGTGATTTGCTTGGATTTTAACATGTGTTTAATGTGTTGGATAGTTTTTGGATGAGATTTGGTGGGCTTGGGCGTGAATTAGAGGGGCTTATGTGCCAAGGATAAATTTTAAAACAGAGATCCAACGAGTGAACCCGAGGCTAGGCAAACGAATTTAATCCAACAAGGTATTGATTTTTTGAATTTTCCCTTCCGATGTCTGTTTATACGAGGCTCATCATCGGGACTTATATGTAAAAATGCAGTGCCTACACTCATTTACATTGAGAGGAATTGGTGAGAAGAGAAATACAATCAGAATGAGAGGTGATAGGCTGGACACACAGGTCCAATGTCAAATAAATATCATATTTCCAACAATTTCCAAAATTACCCCCCACCCATCTAATAATAATCTGATATACATTATTCAACAAATACATCCAAGTATTCACACATAGCATGTTGTCAATCAATCAATCTAATCTAATTAATTAATTCTTCAATTAATGACCATCCAATGTTCATACAACGATTTGATTTGCGTGAGTCCAACTCGTTTAAGAATAAATACTCAAAGTAAGTATTCTTGAATTATATCGAACTATAATTTTAAATCCAATTTAAATTGTATCCAATACCAATTCATGTTAAATTCCAAATTCCTTTTTAGACTTGGATTCCAAATCCAATCCAAATGGGTCTCAAAAGCCCAATTAGCATCCAATGCCAATTCTACTAGGTCCAATGGGTTTAATTCATTCTTTACGCATGGACTTTGGCTATTATGGATCAAACCCATATTGCCTTGGCCCATTTAGGAATCACCCTATGCCTAAAATTAATTTTGGCCCATTAGGCCCAATTAGATAATTAAAGGCACAAAATCATATTTTGGACTTTTTATGGAAATGGTTTAGGCCCAATTGGATCCAACCCAATTGTCCAAAACCAAAGTTGGCCCAACCAAGCCCATTAGCCCAAATATAACCAAATTAAATTAATACAATATTCCAAATATTTCATTAATTCAATTTAAGTGTAATTAACACAACTAATTAATTAATCTAATATTTCCAAAATATTAATTAATCTAATTAATCATGCTTTATCATTCCAATTCATGTCCAACACAAATTGAAACAAAATCAAGTCTTCCAACAACATGCTCATTCACGACAATTACATGAAATTAACATTCAATTTGATTCCAATCCAATTAAATCAACATTCAATATTTATTTCATGCCATTAACACATCCAAGTGTCTAATTTCAAAAAATCACCAAGAGCTTATCTAGGGCATAATTCGGCCAAGCTAAGGATTTTGGGGAAAATTGATCTAATCGATTTTTTTATCAATCTAATGATGCACAACTCTAAGTTATCATCATCTAACATCAACCAAACACTCAATTTAGAAATTTCATGCTCCAAGCAAAAATACCAAAATAAAGTTTATAAACCCTAGATTTCCAAATCACATTTAGAAGGCTCTAGATACCATTGTTAGTCTCTAAGACATGCTTCCAAGATCCCAAACATGATTTGCGTGTGAATTAACCAAGTAAAGTTGCGGAAATACTTACATTGGTTTTATGGAGAAATTCGAAATTTGCTTTGAATGGATGAAGCTCCAAGCTTTTGATTTGTTGTTAAACTCTTGGGTGAGTTTCCCTAACACCTCATAAGACTCTCCAAGTGTTAGCTTGTTGGAATTTTTGAAGCAAAAATTCCTTCCAAGAAAGAGAGAAGTTCGGCCAAGAGGAAGAAGAAGAAGAGAGTGAATGGTTCCAAGACTTTTGGTTGTTGTGTGTTTTAAATGAGTGCATTACTATTGCCAACTACTTCCATCAATGTGTTGACATTTGATGTAAGTTGTGGGTCCCACCACATTTAAATTTAAAATTTGTGTTGGCTAACTCAACACACAACTTGACTTGGGCCCAGGTTCGTTTAATTCCGAATTAAACGAATTTACCGTCGCTACATAATTAAATCCAATTTAATTAAATAATTATGCCTCGTAAAATTATTACGATAGTCGCTTACGAATTAATTCTAAATTAATTCGTTCGCTCGAATTAAAATCCAATTTTAATTTCGTATTGAAATTCAATTTCAATTAATATATCTGATATATTATTTTAGCCCAAATAAATAAATTAAATAAAAAATTTAATTTAACTATTAAATTTATTTTATCGATTAATTCTAAATTAATCGCGTTCTCTCTTCTGTACGAATTTAATCCCAGATTAATTCTTGACGCAATTAATCCCAGATTAATTTTCTCTCTCATAATTAATCCCAGATTAATTCTATATGAGTCAAATGTCATTGGTGAATCTTTGGGAAGCGACTCAAGAGATTTTTGGATATGTTGGTAGTAAATACGATCATCGGACTATCCGAACACGTGTGTAGGACACAGAAATTGACGACGCTGTTCTAGGCTCGCGGCCTAGTTGGGAGTACAGAGTAGCCCGCGGGGGACTAAACCCGAGAATAATGGAGTCGCCACCCGGTGTGAACCGAGAAAATGATTTAAGGCCGCACTCACCCCTCGCAAGGGAAGACCTCAAACCGTTGGGTTCGGAATGGTCCCTTACTTATGCCAATTGTAATGAAATGACTTGTGCGATAACTTAACCGAATCTACACAACATATATGTTCAAGAGTAACTTAGATCTAGTTTGCATTCATGAAAGTAAATCCTACGTCTAAGTTTGCATACTTTGAAAGTAAGTTATCATAACGGCAAACATACGATATCACACCATGATCTCATAAGCATATTGAATTATCAAGCACGAAAAATAGATAACAACCTAAACACAAACGTAAATTAAACTCCTATTGTAAAAGAAAAATAACTAAATCATGCATAAAGTAATAACATAATCATGCTCAAAAAATAAATAACATATTAGACTAAATCATGCTTAAGAAAATAAATAACTTATTAGACTAAATCATGCTCGAACACAAGGTTGGATGAAACGAAACATGTGAATCTCTCAAGTGGTACGTGGCATTGTATCCCGAGTGCAAACCGTAATACCGTCCATTCAGATTCGGCTACGAAATTTACGTCCGGGTTTCCATCTCATATACCGCAAGAGAGAACACATATTTCGTTCATCCGAAAATCACATCATGCACCAATCCACAATACTCATGCGAAATAAAGTAATAAAATAAATAAAAAATAAAAGAGAATAAATAAAAAGGTGCCCTCAGGTCTAACCTCTTTAGTCGTCTCTCGAAAGTGCGGTACGCGGTTGTCGGAAGGGTTGATGCTCCGCAACTCCTCTGGTTCACTGGTTCAATGTTTTCCTTCGTTGTTTCGCTGTTTGCGCTGCTATTTTCACTCTGTTTCGCTGTATTTTCTGGTCACTGTATTGAGGTAAATATGACACTGTTTCAGGGGCTGTTGTAAAGGAGTTTGGCGTGAAAGTCAGGAGCTATTTTAGGGGTATTCGGGCGCGTTCACGGGCTAGTTTCAGTGGCTGTTTTCGGTGGTTTCAGGGGCTTGTTTCAGGGGGTGTTTTTGGTGTTTCAGGTGCTGGTTTCAGGGGCTATTTTCGGTGTTTCATGGGCTGGTTTTAGGGGTGTTTTCAGTGGTTTCACGTGAAGATGAGGGCAGATTTGTGGTGTTGTGGCATGGAGTTTAAGGCTGATTTGGAGGGACTTATGTGGCGTGAAACAAAGGGACTTGCGTGAGTGGAGGGGTATGTGGCGTGAAGGATGAAGGCTGTTGTGGAGGGTTTATTGGTGCGTAAGTTGAAGGCTTGTGGAGGGTTTATTTGCGTGAAGTGGATGAATGTTTGTGGAGGGTTTAGGGACGTGATGAGGCTGTGGCTTGAAGTTGAGGCAGTAACGTGAGAATGAGCTAGGGGTTTCAAGGTTTGGTTTTGGATTCTTTATATAGGCAAGGGTTGGGGTCTACCTTGTGTGAGAAGGGAAAGGATTTGTGTAATTATGGGAGATATTTTTAATTAGTGTGTGATAGGGAAAAATCTTTTAAATAGGGAATTGATTTGTTTTAGTTAGGAAGATGATTATTGGGATTTGATTTGATTTCATTTAGTTTAGGCATGTGATTTAATTTAATTAGCAATGTGATTTATGAGGTTTGATTTTATTTATTTAATTTAGGAATGAGATTTGTTTTGATTTAATTGGATTTGATTTAATTTAATTTGATTTAATTTAATTTTTGACATGTGTTTTAAATGTTTTAATTATTATTGGATGTGATTTAATGGGCTTGGGCTAGGTGGGCGAGTGGCTTTGGTTTTGGGCTAGGGATGTGTTTTAAAACAGAGGTCCAACAAGCAAACCCGAAGCTAAACAAGCGAATTAAATCCAATAAGATGTCAATTCCTGACTCTTCCCTTCCGACGTCCGTTTCCCACGACTTCCACAATTTAAAGAGGTAGTGTCTCCATGTGAGGCTCATCATCGGGACTTACATGCAAAAATACAGTGCCTACAATGTGCATACCCCGTACCATGTTCTCACCGATTTACCAGACATGGTTGGCTTCTAGAAAAGCACCGTGCCTACCCAATTCTCCAGAAATATTCACCGAGGAATATAATCTGTATCAGGTATAGTAATACTATGTAATGCGTAATTGAGCATTGTGTCCAAACGGAGAAACCAAATTTTGTTAGACATAATAAGGTTAATTATGAGTCGTTCTGAGCTACCATTTTCCTTAAAGGGATACGCATTTAACAGTGCAACACTTATTTTGAATAAGGTTCCATAATAATCTGTTTGACAGACTTCATATTAGATATGAACAGGAAAGAAACCGGGTTTTCTCATTCCTGAAGATTTGGGAATGCTAGGCATATGTTTGGATGATACCAAACTAGAACCCAAATCGGAAAAGTGCCTAATTTGTAATTGGTTATCCTAGGGTAACCATAGTATAGTACTTATACAACTCACAAGAGAGCAATTTAATTGTTGCTCGCCATGCGGTTTTCCTAAGAGGAATACCTATATGCAGTGGTAAGTGGGAGGAAAGTAAAACTCGATGAAAATCAGAGTAATACTATTCCAAGCACCGATTCCTTAATGGAACACAAATAGTTCATCAGGGATGAAACTGTACCACAATCTTTGAATACACAAGAACCGCGTAAGTCAGAGAAAGTCAGAAAATAACCTGCGAGGTATGGGTTTCTGATCTCACCTCGTAATGATGTCAATCTTATTGAGGAAGACAAACTGACTACGTATGAGGAAGTGATACAAGGTATCGACTCCCTATTATGGCAAAGTACCATGATGTCCGAAATGGATTCCATGTATACCAACCAAGTTTGGACACTGGTTGATGTACCGAAAGGCATTGTACCTATTGGTACTATTTGAGTCTTCAAGGAAGACACACATGGATGTCAACATACAAATGTACAAAGCTAGGCTTGTAGCGAAAAGGTATCGTTATCAACATTGTGTCGATTACGACGAAACCTTTTACTCGTTGCCATGGTTAAAATCCATTTGGATAATGCTTGCTAATACTGCATGTTTCATTTATGAAATATGGCAGCTGAACGTCAAAATCGCTTTCCTTAAACGGAAACCTTTTGGAGGATGTTTATAAACATCCTGATGGTTTTGTCGTACCAAAACAAGCAAACAAGGTTTGCAAGTTAATTCAATCCATTTATGGATTGAAGCAAGCATTGCGTTCTTGGAACCAGCTTTTTGATGTAATCATAATGGTATATGATTTAATTCAAAACGAAAATAATTCTTGTGTATATAAGGAGGTTAGTGGGAGCGCACTGACAATGACTGTCCTATATAATGATGACATATCATTTCTTGGAAATGACATTCCCAAAATAAAATCGGTGAAAGCTTGGCTTTCATGAAAATTCTTCGTAGACTACTTGGGAGAAACAAAATTTATTATAGGAATAAGGATCTACTGGATAGATCTAAAAGTTGTTGGCACTCTCCGAGAACTCATACATTGAAATAAATGTACGCGACCTGGTGTCTCATATGCTTTGAGCACATGGAGTCACAATCAGGCCAATCCAAGTGATAGTCACTGGATTGATGTTGAGAACATCCTTAAGTATCTTAGATGAACTAAGAATGCTTTCTTATACTATGGAGAAGGAGAACTTGAAGTGACTGGGTTCACTGCTGCAAGTTTGTAAACCAACAAAAACGACTATAAGTCGTAATAGCGGTACTATATAGTTTGAATAACGGAACAGTGAGATGGAAATATTCCAAGCAAGATACTAATGCCGAATAAATAATAAAAGCGGAATATTGCTGCAGCTGAGGCGGCAATAAAAGCACTTTGGATCTTAATAATCCTAATTGGATTAGGAGTAGTTCTGTTAGCAGCTGAGCTAGGCTACAACACAGGCTAAAGAATTAATGGTCTCATCAACGATCCAAGTATATACTTCAACTATTCATGTGATTCGTTCGGATCATACATCGTGGCGATGTGATGATCGAATAAATCGCATCAGATGATAACTTTACAAATCCGCTGACGAAAGCAGTTTCTCAGCAGAAGTTTGAGCGACCCGTACATAGTTCAAGTTTAAGACACTTGAGTGATTGGCTATAGGCCAAGTGGGAGATTGTTGGACAATTATGACCCATAGCATCACTATTTGTATAGAACATGATGTTGTTGTACAAATTAACTATGTGACAAAGGAAATTGCTATTTTATCATTTGTAATTGGATTACCGGGATATATAAATGATAAAAGTCCATATGATTAGTTCCGGATTAATAAGATATGAGACAGTATTAATCCACTAAGGTTTAATCATTAAAACATCCCTAGTCGTAGTATTATCGAGATTGGACATCGATAATGCGGAATAGACTAGTTTGCATTTGTGCGTGTTATGGGAGCATAACGGCATAATTCTCATATATTTGGGTATTGGATACTCATGCAAGTGTAATATGAGGTTGTGTTTACCGATGGTACGGAAACAGCTTCGCTCTGGATAGACCCCTCAGAATTCCATTGGTAGTATGACTATGTGTCTATGGAAGTCCGAATCAGGACAGGTGTATTTGGTCTTAACTTGAGACTTGCACCACTAATACTTGCGACAATCAATATACTTTGGTTTTGGTCGTCCAGGGCTTTAACAGGTTCTGTGTACGCCTCTTCTGGGTATATTGAGAATCGTAGTGTATTGGGTGTGATGTCAAGATGGAAGTATCACTTCAGTCATATGGAGATGATGGTCACGTAGGATACGGAACTAGTGCTCTTATATACTGCAGCTATCGGGATAATATGACTAGGTCATGTTTATCTGATTATAGAGACTAGTTACAAGAGATCTGATATGTGCTTCGTACGGGGCAGACACAATTCCAGCCCCAGGCCTAGCACATGACATTAGATACTGGATCGTAATATGTAATACTACGTATACTACCCCTGATACAGATTACATATTCCTTTAAGAATATTTCTGGAGAATTGGGTAGGCACGGTGCTTTGCTAGAAGCCAACCATGTCTTGTAAATCGGTAAAAATATAGTACTAGGTACGTACGTATTCGGATAGTCCGACGACCGAATTTACTGCCAACATATCCAGGGATCTCATGGGTCGCTTCCCGAAGATTCACCGATGACGTATGACTCGTACATAATTAATCTGGGATTAATTATTAGAGAGAGAAAATTAATCTGAGACTAATTACGGAGATATTTTATCCGAGATAAAATACTATTTAAAGAGAGAGAACGATTAATTTGGAATTAATCGATAAAATAATATATTCGATATATTAAATGAAATTAGATTTCGACGCGGAATTAAAATTAGATTTTAATTCGGGCAAACGAGTTAATTTAGAATTAATTTGCTAGCGATGTGAATAGTAATTTTGCTAGGCATAATTATTTAATTAAATTTGATTTAATTACGTCGCAACGGAAAATTCGTTAATTCGGAATTAGCGAACCCGAGCCCGGGAGTGTTTACGGGCCCACTCACATTTCGAATCAAGTGGGGCCCACAAGTCACATCACGCGTCACATCATTAGTCACTCAAGTGATGGAAGTCTTGTCACCTTTTTGGTGATTGACATCTTGACACTTTTGATTGATGTGAGTAGTTGAAAGGCTTTAATGCCTTGTACCATTTTGGAAAGTGGTAAGTTGTATTAGATTTTTGAAATCTAAAATAAAAAAACAAAAACAACTTCATCTTATTCTCTCCATCTTCCTCACTCACGGCAATGGCCTTATTTTTCTCTCAAATCTCTTGGCTTGGCCGAGAGTCTCAAGGAGTAAAAATAGAAGATTTGTTGCAAATCTTCAAGAGTGCTAGCACACCAAAGAGGTCTTACAAAGGTGATAGGGAAACCTATTCATGAGCATGGAATCCATTCACAAAGCTTGGAGCTTGGAGATCCACACACCAAGGGGTTGACTGAAACACAAGGAGCACAAAAGGGGCATGGCCGAGAGCTTCATCCATGGAGCAAAAGTTTTGTGTTCGTCGCATCCAAAAGCCGATCAAAGTGAGTATTTCCGCAACTTTACTTTGATGTATTCACACATTTCATAGCTTAATATGATCTTGGTTTGACCTAGAAAACCCAACAGTCCATTCCCGAACCGTTGCTGTGATGTGGTCCATTCCCGAACCGTTACCGTGAGGTGGTCCATTCCCGAACCGTCAATGTGAGGTGGTCCATTCCCGAACCGTTACTGTGAGGTGGTCCATTCCCGAACGTTACTGTGAGGTGGTCCATTCCTGAACCGTGCTCCATTCTCGGATTGCTATTCTCGGCTTATTCATTCCCGAACCTTGCTCCATTCTCGGAGTGACATTCTCGGCTTTGTTCATTCCCGTACTGTGCTCCATTCTCGGAGTGCCTTTCTCGGCTTTGTTCATTCCCGGACCGTTCTCCATTCTCGGAGTGCCATTCTCGGCTTTGTTCATTCCCGAATCGTGCTATATTCTCGGAGTGCCATTCTCGACTTTGTTCATTCCCGAACCGTGCTCCATTCTCGAAGTGCCATTCCCGGTTTGTTCATTCTCGAACTGTGCTCCATTCTCGGAGTGTCATTCTCGACTTTGTTCATTCCCGAACCGTGCTCCATTCTCGGAGTGCCATTCTCGGCTTTGTTCATTCCCAAACCATGCTCCATTCTCGGAGTGCCATTCCCGGAAGGTCTAACCCTGGGATTCATTCCCGATACTACTGATGAAGTGGGCCTCGACCCCGGGATTCATTCCCGACTGCTGAAAACGTGGGCCTCGACCCTGGGATTCATTCCTGAAACCGCTGACAATGTGGGCTTCGACCCTAGGATTCATTCCCGAAACTGCTGACAACGTGGGCCTCGACCCTGGGATTCATTCCAAAACTCTGAAGATGTGGGCCTCGACCCTGGGAATCATTCCCGGATTCATTCCAAAACTCTGATAGTATGGGCTTCAGCCCTGGGATTCATTCCCCCGGGATTCCTTCCTGAAACTGCTTGACTTTGCCGCTTTTTTCTTTTCTTCAAAACCTGCGAACAAAAACAAAAAAAAAAAAATACGTGCATGTGACGTGTATGCATGTATGCATGGATGTATTTCCTATTCCGATGGGTTAGGCCTTCCGTGTGCTCCTTGGTGCCATTTGCCTGCAAATTTCTCTGGTCGCCCCCTGGGTCTGATTATAATTCCTTTATGCCGGTCCTTTTATGGTGATTGGTCAGTTCTCTTTTACCTCATGGCTCAAGTTCTCGGTATATCCCTTATTCGCGGGGTGGTAGACTGGTCGCCCCCAGACTTGATTTAGCTTTATGCTCTCCGCTTCTTGCATTAGGCCAAAGTAGATCATGTGACGTTTCCCTACCAACATACAATACTGCCTCTTACGAAATAGTCCCAATAGTTACACATATTATTGCCCTCAAAAGATGCCCAATGTCGAAATCAGAGAACCTTCAAAACATTCAATGCAACTCAAATCCAAGTCTCTGAATAAATGATCTAAGCCAGAATCAAAGTGTGTGCGCGCAAGGTTCCTTTACAGATTCATCCCCAGGTAAGCCAACTCAATGATTTTGTCAAAAAATGGGATCGATGGGTCAAACCAACCTAGATGTCTCAATTATGCATGCAGTTGCTTTTCTGTGCTCAATGTGGTATGGTTTTATTTCTCTTTTGTCTCTTTCTTTTTTTTCTTTTCATTTTGAACTTCTTTTTTTTTTTTTTTTTTTTTTTTTTTTTTTTTTCTTTCTCCCTTTTTTTTAACACACATATCATTTAAGGTAGCATTTCTCCTCATGGTGGTCCTGATACTCGCCCATAGGTAGCTTCACGCTTATCGATTATATGTGGTTCAATTCTTTTCTTTAGAGACTTTTCTTTCATTTTCAACCATACCACACATCATAACATAAGCAAATGAAGATAGACATCTAAGCAAACGGTCATTCACCGACCTACAATTTCTTCAACTAGTCACTTTGCTAACTACTAAGGTTTTCACTGCTAAAAACCATAATCAAGTGCTTACGAGTCTAACATAGATCAATCACTCAAAGTATCAGATAAAAGCACATCAAGAGTTTATCGTTTCTAAGATTTCTCCCTAAAGCAAACGATTTCATCATTGGACTTATGCCTAACTATTAGGGACTAAGAATAAACAATTTTTCTCTTTTTTTTTTCACAATGGTCTTTCTATCATTGCCGTTAAGTTTTTTGTTCCTCGGTTTCCTTTTCCCCGATATCCATGTTTGCTAAACTCTTCTTTGACAAGTCTTCTTTTTCCTAACCCAACGGATATCTATGATGGCTTTTAAGACACATGGTTAACATGATGCGTGTATGCATGAGATGCAAGTGGTTATCAAAACAACATATATCCTTCCGACCGTCTGAAGTTTCTAAGCCCGTCAAGGTTTTCATACAAGTCGGCCCATTATCATTTTAAAGCATTCAATCATACTATTGCGCTGTGCAAACTTGTCCCAGTTGAAAAGGCCCAACAGGTTTACACTTTTGCGATAACATGGCTAAACAACTTCAAATGATAAAAATGCCTAAACACAAAATGGCCCATCGGCATTTTAGAAGCTTTTGGCCCGATTGCCATAAAGCACGGACTCGTCCCAGTTTAAATGGCCCAACAAGTCCATACCTCATGGCAAAAATTCCAACTGAATCCAAATGACGATGGTCCTAAACGCAAGCATAAAGGAATAGTTTCTATTGGTCCTACAACTACAGTTCATATGCGGGTTTATAGGGGTATAGACAAGGGCTCCCGCTGAAGAAGGATTGCCCACAACTAGGACTCCCCACTCAAGGGTTCAAGCAACCAAGTGAGCGCACCTTTTTTATACCTTAAGGTACGTGCCAACGAGTTATGGTGCGTGACTGACTGTCAAATGGATTTCCTATTGTAGATTCCCCAGAGGGAGGGTAGAGTGAACTCTCTTAAATACCCAAGCCTCTTAGGCTCTTATCGCCTTGGTGACAGGAATAAACAACAAGTCCTCCAAATTAGTCCATCGAAGTAAGATTCGAGTGAATGATTATCTAGGTGCCTTCACAGCTTTTCCTTATAGAAAGGTAGTGAATGAAGGAAGACACCAAACCATTACCAAGCTCTAATAATGCCTTTGATTAAACCCCCTCAACCCACTGTAGATACAGTTAACTAAAGCACAAATCACAAACATTACAAGACATTATTTCGGGGCCAATTCTCTATCCCAGTGGAGTCGCCAGATTGTGGGACACAGAAATTGACAACGTTGTTCTAGGCTCGCGGCCTAGTTGGGAGTACGGAGTAGCCCGTGGGGGACTAAACCGGAGAATAATGGAGTCGCCACCCGGTGTGAACCGGGAAAATGATTTAAGGCTGCACTCACCCCTCGCAAGGGAAGACCTCAAACCGTTGGGTTATGAATGGTCACTTACTTATGCCAATAGTAATGAAATGACTTGTACGATAACTTAACCGAATCTACGCAACATATATGTTCAAGAGTAACTTAGATCTAGTTCGCATTCATGAAAGTAAATCCTACGTCTAAGTTTGCATGCTTTGAAATTAAGTTATCATAACGGCAAACATACGATATCACACCATGATCTCATAAGCATGTTGAATTATCAAGCACGAAAAAATAGATAACAACCTAAACACAAACGTAAATTAAACTCCTATTGTAAAAGAAAAATAACTAAATCATGCATAAAGTAATAACATAATCATGCTCAAAAAATAAATAACATATTAGACTAAATCAAGCTTAAGAAAATAAATAACTTATTAGACTAAATCATGCTCGAACACAAGATTGGATGAAACGAAAAATGTGAATCTCTCAAGTGGTACGTGGCATTGTATCATGAGTGCAAATCGCAATACCGTCTATTCGGATTCGGCTACGAAATTTACGTCCAGGTTTCCATCTTATGGGAGATATTTTTAATTAGTGTGTGATAAGGGAAAAATATTTTAATTAGGGAAGTGATTTGTTTTAGTTAGGAAGATGATTATTAGGATTTGATTTGATTTCATTTAGTTTAGACATGTGATTTAATTTAATTAGGAATGTGATTTATGAGATTTGATTTGATTTATTTAATTTAGGAATGAGATTTGTTTTGATTTAATTGGATTTGATTTAATTTAATTTGATTTAATTTAATTTTTGACATTTGTTTTAAATGTTTTAATTATTATTGGATGTGATTTAATGGGCTTGGGCTAGGTGGGCGTGTGGCTTTGGTTTTGGACTAGGGATGTGTTTTAAAACAGAGGTCCAACAAGAAAACCCGAAGTTAAACAAGCGAATTAAATCCAATAAGATGTCAATTCCTGACTCTTCCCTTCCGACGTCCGTTTCCCGCGACTTCCACAATTTAAAGAGGTAGTGTCTCCATGTGAGACTCATCATCGAGACTTACATGCAAAAATACAGTGCCTACAACGTGAGTGTTGGTTATTATCTAGGTCCCAAGATCAAACAAGACATGAAATAATGTGTGAATACACCAACGGAGATAGCGGAATACTCACATCGATCGGTTGAGACGATTTGAAGACGAATGAAGGCCAAAATGCTCACTGCCAAGGACGCCCACTGCTGGCAGTTCACTGCCTCCAAAAACAGAATTTTGAGTGACGAAACGGAGCTCCAAGCCTCGTCCGATGGATCCCGGCTCATGGTCGAACCTCCCTACCACCTTCGCAAGACTCGTAAGTGTGCTAGCACTTGAATTTTCACCATGAAAACCCACTCATGCTTCCCTAATATTCACGCCCAAATGAAGTTCAAAACCAGTGAGCAAAGCCACTGTTTTGGCGTGAGAGAGTGAGAGAGAGAATTGTGTTTTTTGACTTAATAAAAATGTGTAAAACTTTTGATTATATATTTTCCAAAATAAATAATCAATTTCATTTAATTAAATCCATTTCAAATGAAATTTGGAGCCAAAACTTAAATTTTTTCCCTCCAAAATGCTTTACACTATTCTAGTCAAATCCATCACTATTCATATCACCTTTATTAAAGTGACATGTTGTCAAGTCACATCACTCAAAGTGACAAGTGATTTGACGCTTGATGCGACTGATTGATTTGACGCTTGATGCGACTTGCGTTGCCGCATTCGAATTCGAAATACGAATGCGCTCGCAATCACGCTCGGGCTCGGGTTTGCTAATTCTCAATTAGTGAATTTTTCCGTCGCGTCGCAATTAAATGATTACGCCTAGCGAATTCACTATTCACGTCGCTAACGAATTAATTCTAAATTAATTCGTTCGCCCGAATTAAAATCTAATTTTAATTCCGCGTCGAAATCCAATTTTATTTAATATATCAAATATATTAATTTACCGATTAATTCTAAATTAATAGTTATCTCTCTTTTATAGTATTTTATCCCAGACAAAATATCTCCGTAATTAATCCCAGATTAATTTTCTCTCTCTTCTATATAATCCCAGATTATTCAAGAGTGCGAGTTGTGCGTCATCGGTGGATTATCGGGAAGCGACCCATGAGATCCCCGGATACGTTGGCAGTAAATACGGTCGTCGGTGTATCCGAATCACGTACGTACCATGTACTACGTTCTACCGATTTACGAGACAAGGTCGACTCCTAGCAAAGCACCAAGTCTACCCAATTCTCCGGACATATCCATTTAAGAATATTTAAGATCTGTATCAAGCGTAGTATACTATTGTATTGTGCATATCGGCCCAGTATCGGATAGTCACGTGCTAGGGCTGGGGCTGGATAAGTGTCTGCCCTGTCCGAAACACATATCGGATGTCTGGTAACATAGTCTCTATAATCGGATATTTATGACCTGGTCACAATATCCCGATTGGATGCGCATCACTCAAGAGCACTAGTACTGTATCCTGCGTGACATCATCTCCACTATGACTGAAGTGATACTTCTGTCTCGACATCACACCCAATACACTACGACTCTCTGATAAACCCAGAAGTGGTGTACGTAGAACCGGTTAAAGCCCTGTACCACCAGACCAAAGTCTACCGATTATCGCAAGTATAGCGATGTAAGTCTCAGGTTAAGACTATACACACCTACCTTGATTTCGGCCTCCCATAGACACATAGTCATAAACCAATGGGATTCCGAGGGGTCTATCCAGAGCGAAGCTGTTTCCCGTACCATCGGTGAAACACGACCTCCTATCGCACTTGCATAAGTATCTGATACTTATATATATGAGAACTATGCCGTTGTGCCCTCACAACGCACACAAGTGCAATACTAGCCTATTCCATTATCGATGTCCAGTTTCGATAATACTCCGGCTAGGGATATTTAATGATTAATCCTTCGGGGATTGATACTGTCTCATATCATTCTCAATCCAGGAACTAATCATAGGGACCTCTCTTCATTTATATATCTATGGTGATCTAATCACAAATGATGAGAGTGCAATTTCCTTGTCACATAGTTAATTTGCTACAACAACACAATGATCTGTGCAAATAGTGACGCTATGGGTCATTTTGTCCAACAATCTCCCACTTGGCACATAGCCAGTCACTCAAGTGTCCCACACCCGAACTATGTACGGTTCGCTCAATTTGCTGAGGAAAGGTTTTCGTCAGCGGATTTGTTTTTATCGTTTGACGCGATTTATACGATCATCACATCGCCACGATGTATGATCCGAACGAATCAGATGATATAGAAGTATATATCTGGATCGTCGATGAGACCTTTAATTCCTTAGCATGTGCTGACGCCTAGCTCAGCTGCTAACAGAACTATATCTAATCTAATTAGATTTATTTTCGATCCAAATGGCTTCTTTTGCTGCCTCAGCTGTAGCAATAATCCGCATTTGTTGTTTATTCGGCAACAGTTATCTTGCTCGGAATATTTCCAGCTCACTGTCCCAGTGTTCAAACTTAATAGTATCGTATTATTTAATCGTTTGGAAACTTGCAGCAGTGATCCCAGTCACTACAAGTTCTCCTTCTCCATAGTTTAAGATAGCATCTTTAGTTCTCTGAGATACTAACAGATGTTCTTAACTTCAATCCAGTGACTATCACTTGGATTGACCTGATCGTGACTCCATATGCTCGAAGCGTATGAGACACCAATACAAGTATATTTTAAATGTACAATTTCCCAGAGAGTGTTAACAACTCCAAATCTATCCCAGTAGATCTTTATTCCTTGAATAAAGGTTGTTACTCCCCCAGAATTCTACGGAGAATTTCTATTGAAAGCCAAGCTTTCATCAATTGCTATATGGGAATTTAACTGTCAGTGCGTTCTCCCACTAACCTCCTTATATACACAAGAATTATTTCGTTTTGATTCAAATCATAAACCATTATGATTATTTCAAAACGACAGTTCCAAGAACCTTATGCTTGCATTAATCCAAACATGGATCGAATAACCCGCAAACCTCGTTTGTTGGTTATACAAAATCGTCAGGATGTTGTAAACATCCTCCAAAAGGTTTCCTTTTCAGGAAAGCGATTTTGATCTGTAACTGACACATTTCATAAATGAAATACGCAGTTATTAACAAGCATCTTCAAAATGGATTTACCAAGGCAACAGGTAAAAGGATGAACCGTTATTAACACAATGTTGATAACGATACCTTTTTGTCATAAGCCTAGCTCAGTACGTTGGTATGTTGCCATCCATGTATGTCTTCCTTGAAGACGTTTAATGTACCAATAGGCACAATGCCTTGTGGGTACAACAACTAGTATCCAAAATAGTTGTTATACATGGAATCCATTTTAGACTCATGGCACTTTGCCAAATAGGGAGTCGATACCTCGTATCACTTCCTCAAAACGTAGTCGGTGGATATACCTTCATAAGATTGACATCTTTATGAGGTTAGATCAAAACCCATACCCTAGTTGTTTTTTCTGACTCTATCCGATCTACTAGTTCTTGTGTATTTGAAGATTAATGGTATAGATTCATCATAGATGAACTATTCGTGTTCCATTAAGGACTTCGTGCCATAAAAACATTACTACTCCGATTTTCATCGAGTATCACTATCCTCCCACTGACCACTGCATATCGGTATTCCTCTCAGGAAAACCGCATGGTGAGCACAATCACATTGTTCTCATGTGAGATTTATAAGTACTATACTTATGGTTTCCCTTAGGATAACCTATATGGTGGCACTTATCCATTTCGGGTCTTTTAGTTTGGTATCATCCAAACGTTATGCCTGGCATACCCAATTATCAGGAATGAAAACCTCGTTTCTTCCCTGTTCATATCCTACATGACATATGTCAAACAGATTTATATGGAACCTTATTCTAAATAAGTTTTGCACTGTAATGCATATCCTATTGAATGAAACAGTAGCTCAGAGCGACTCGTGATAAACCTTATCATGTCCAACAAATTCGGTTTTTAGTTCGGACACACCGTCTAACTGACGTGTCTCGGGAGGAGTCCTCATTTGAAAGAATACCGTACTCTTTCATGTACGTATGAAACTTACTGCTTAAGTATTTTCCATTACGGTCTTACTGTGGCGGAATAATACTATAGCCGATCTGTTTATTTACTTCGTGTCGAAACTTTAAAGTTTCCGATTTGTGTTCTTCAAAAGAAACACATAACCATAACGTGATGCCACATTCGTTAAGGTCACGAAATATTCATGTTCACATCTAGCCTAGCTAGATATGGGCCCACTTATTTCACCATGAATAGGGCTAACAGATCGGTGGCCCTTTTACTATTACCAAGTAAATAGTATTTTAGGTACTTTACCTAATAAACTAGATTCGCAGACCTTATTTGAATAGTCAAATCAGTCCTAGTACCCACTCTTCAAATTGTGGATATACGAGTCTCGTTTAATTGTGTCCTAGACAACAATGCCACAAATAAGTCTCTATTGATCAAATCAATTTGAGCTATTTATTTGTCATTTTTATATGTTGAGATTTTATTATATTCAAAATATAAATTCTGTTATTCACATCTAATGTGTTTATCTCAGTATCATCTTTATATAATAAAAGACTTTAGTGTTCTAGAATATAAAGGTTTATCCGCAACAGATTAAACACTGATATAGAGATAATGTCTCTAGTCAAACTAGTTACATTATAACAGTTCCTAATTTAAGTACATACCCAAATGGTAGTTCCTAAACTTAGGTATCTACGGTCGAAACAGCGACTTTCGTCCCGTTTCCGATTTGCAGAGAAATCTCGGCTTGAAGTCAGTATCCAGCTCATAGCGGATTCTGAACATCAATACATATATTTTATGTACCACACTAAGTATTTAAAATCCAATTTCAATACTAGTAGTGAACATAACTTTGACAAATATTTTTAAGTTAGAGCCTCGCCCTTTCTTTAATTCCTTCGTGTCTTCCATATCCAAATGGTAGTCACTTTGGGATATGTTAATTAACTTTTCAATATTTCACAACCTTTGGCCAAGCCTTGGGTTTTAGAATATCGAAATGATTGCAACCTTGTGCAACTTGCCCAATTGCAAACTTTGACTTTTCTCCACTAGAATAGTCAATTAATTCTCCAAGAATTATTAATTGCAATTTTAATACCTTTTAAATCTAAAGATAGATTTATTGTGTCAGTATTTAAATTAAGCACTAAAGTCATCATCACATAAATCTTCCAAAGATTTATGCTATACTTATTTGCTTAATTTTGGGCTTAGATATAACAAGTTATTTTATCCAATAAAGTAACCTATTAGTATAATTCCCAATGAAAATTAATCATTTAAAACATTTAATCCAAGGATTATATATTTTAAATATTCAACTTTTCAATTCTTCTTGATTTCAATAGTCCAACTATTAATCAATTTAATAAGGTACTATTCATTATAATGATTACAATAATCCAATTATTTAATCAACTATAATTTTAATTCAATTATATTGATTACTATAATCCAATATAAAATCAACTATATATCGAATGAGTTTGTATATAGTCCAACTATATATATTTAAAACAACATAAAATATTAGTCCAACTAATACTTTTGATTAATATGACGAGTAAAATATAGATGAGGCGTTTAGCGAGTATTCGAACGAATGTTGCAATTCAATACTTGCCTCCCACTATTTTTCGTCGAGCCTCTAACCCTCTGTCGAGTACTCGGGAAACCGTGTTTCCTAGTGGGCTAGGATCCCGTTAAATATCACACAATCTTGACTTTGGCCAACAAATTGTATGATAATTAACTAGGTAGATCTCGAAGATCAATTGGATCTCATCCAACTCCTAGATCCAGTAGGTGGACATCCAAGTCCCAAACATATATCTAATATATGCCTATATATCGAATATATACCCTAACCTAACCTTTTTCCTCTGAATCAACTAGGCCTTGGCTTTGGCACAACAAACCTAGTGATCCTAGTCAAGCGCGGACCCATTGACATGGAAGCTTCGTAATCAATGTCAATGGACAAGAAGTGGTCTTGACTTTGGCAACAAACCACAACTTGGACACGACACCGATATGGAACAAAGCCTCGTGATTAAAACACATCTTCGACGGACAAGGGCTTGACTTTGGCCAACAACCCCTGCCAATCTCGGATCTGAGCAAGAATCACCCAATGGAAGGAAAATAAACGCTTGATATTTAACGAGGGTTTTTCGCGTGCAAATTGGCTACCAATTTAATTATCTTTGTTAAGGTCTCATCATCATACACCCTTAACATGCATTCTAAATACATAATAAAGCGAGTATGAAAATAAATAATAATGATATGCGGATGGATACTTAACATTGATCCTAGATCAAATCTCTCACTTTCTCACTCAAGCTAGCACTTGTATTACTTCTACCCGTTACACTACACTTCTAAAGAACCTCATTTACATGGAGGGGAATAGGTGAGAAGAGAATACAAAGAGAATGAAGGTGATAAGGCTGGACACGCAGGTCCAATTTAATAAATCGAATTTATTACAACAATTTCTAAAATTGCCCCACCGACTAATATCCATCCGATATACATTATTCATACAACACACCCACGTATTCACACACATAAGCATGCTATCAATCAATCTAATCAAATTAATTAATCTGATAATTAAGTGATCATCCAATGTTCAAACAACGATTTGATTTTGTTCGAGTCAAACTCGTTTTTGCGAATAAGTACTTAAAGTACGAATTCATGAATTAAATTAAACTACATCATTAAATCTAATTTAACATGTATTTAATACTAATTCACTATTCAATTCCAAATTAAATTTACACTTTTATTTAATAAACCTTTTACGATTTAAATTCCAAATTTAATCGTAACGCGTCTCAAAGACCGATTAACGTCCAACGTCAATTCAATTAAAGTCCAATGGGCTTTTAATTGATTTCTTAAGGCGTGGAATTTTGGTCAACTCGGGTTAAACCGATAACCAAAGTCCAATCCGGGATTTACCCCATAAGTCCATAAATCAATCTTGGCCCATTAGGCCCATTGAACTTTAAAGGTTCATTAGTCGCATTTGGGCTTTATGGTTAAGGTTTGGGCCCAATTGGATCCAATCCGCTTGGCCTAAACCAACTTGATAAAATCAAGCCCAATAGGCCCAATTACAACATTAGAAGCCCAATATCCCAAATAGGCCAAATAATTAAATTCAAAAAATCCAATTTTCCCAATTTAATTACCAAAGTGTATTACATGATTAATCAACTAAATCAATATTTCTAAAACATCATATTAGTCCAATTAATCATGCTCATTATCATTATCATATGTCCAACACATAAATGAAAAATCAAACCCATTTACATGCTTCTTTAGTCTCGGCCAAGGAAGGATTTCACATCCGATTTGGTTTCAATCCAATCAACCCACAATCGACATTAAATCAACATCCTAATGATTTCATACATCTAATGTTCAAAAATCAAAATCCAAGACTTATAGGGCATGTAGATCCGGCCAAGGTGAAGGTATTAGGGGTTTTTGTTCAATTCAAAATTAATCCAATTCAATCTCAAATCAACATCATCATACTTCATTACAACTCATCCAATGAATTAATAATGAAAAATTCCAAGAATTCCAACACCATTACCATTCGGCCAACTTAACATTTTTGGGCAAATTTGATCCAATCACATTTTCTTGAAATTGATCAAATCAATCTTCAATTCAACATATATTAAGCATGCTCAATCATCCAATTTCACAAAATCATGCTCAAATACAAAATACCCAATTTTAAGCCCTACATTTTTCATGCTTGAACCTAGGCTCTTGATGCCATTGTTGGTTATTATCTAGGTCCCAAGATAAAACAAGACATGAAATAATGCGTGAATACACCAATGGAGATAGCGGAATACTCACATCGATCGGTTGAGACGATTTGAAGATGAGGAAGGCCAAAATGCTCACTGCCAAGGACGCCCACTGCTGGCAGTTCACTGCCTCCAAAAACAGAATTTTGAGTGACGAAACGGAGCTCCAAGCCTCGTCCGACGGATCCCGGCTCATGGTCGAACCTCCCTACCACCTTCGCAAGACTCGTAAGTGTGCTAGCACTTGAATTTTCACCATGAAAACCCACTCATGCTTCCCTAATATTCACGCCCAAATGAAGTTCAAAACCAGTGAGCAAAGCCACTGTTTTGGCGTGAGAGAGTGAGAGAGAGAATTGTGTTTTTTGACTTAATAAAAATGTGTAAAACTTTTGATTATATATTTTCCAAAATAAATAATCAATTTCATTTAATTAAATCCAATTTATCAAATGAAATTTGGATCCAAAACTTAAATTTTTTCCCTCCAAAATGCTTTACATTATTCTAGTCAAATCCATCACTATTCATATCACCTTTATTAAAGTGACATGTTGTCAAGTCACATCACTCAAAGTGACAAGTGATTTGACGCTTGATGCGACTGATTGATTTGACGCTTGATGCGACTTGCGTTGCCGCATTCGAATTCGAAATACGAATGCGCTCGCAATCACGCTCGGGCTTGGGTTCGCTAATTCTCAATTAGTGAATTTTTCCGTCGCGTCGCAATTAAATGATTACGCCTAGCGAATTCACTATTCACGTCGCTAACGAATTAATTCTAAATTAATTCGTTCGCCCGAATTAAAATCTAATTTTAATTCCGCGTCGAAATCCAATTTTATTTAATATATCAAATATATTAATTTACCGATTAATTCTAATTAATCGTTATCTCTCTTTTATAGTATTTTATCCCAGACAAAATATCTCTGTAATTAATCCCAGATTAATTTTCTCTCTCTTCTATATAATCCCAGATTATTCAAGAGTGCGAGTTGTGCGTCATCGGTGGATTATCGGGAAGGATTATCGGGAAGCGACCCATGAGATCCCCGGATACGTTGGCAGTAAATACGGTCGTCGGTGTATCCGAATCACGTACGTACCATGTACTACGTTCTACCGATTTACGAGACAAGGTCGACTCCTAGCAAAGCACCAAGTCTACCCAATTCTCCGGATATATCCATTTAAGAATATTAAGATCTGTATCAAGCGTAGTATACTATTGTATTGTGCATATCGGCCCAGTATCGGATAGTCACGTGTTAGGGCTGGGGCTGGATAAGTGTTTGCCCCGTCCGAAACACATATCGGATGTCTGGTTACATAGTCTCTATAATCGGATATTTATGACCTGGTCACAATATCCAGATTGGATGCGCATCACTCAAGAGCACTAGTACCGTATCCTGCGTGACATCATCTCCACTATGACTGAAGTGATACTTCCGTCTCGACATCACACCCAATACACTACGACTCTCTGATAAACCCAGAAGTGGTGTACGTAGAACCGGTTAAAGCCCTGTACCACCAAGACCAAAGTCTACCGATTATCACAAGTATTAGCGATGTAAGTCTCAGGTTAAGACTATACACACCTACCTTGATTTCGGCCTCCCATAGACACATAGTCATAATACCAATGGGATTCCGATGGGTCTATCCAGAGCGAAGCTGTTTCCCGTACCATCGGTGAAACATGACCTCCTATCGCACTTGCATAAGTATCCGATACTTATATATATGAGAACTATGTCATTGTGCCCTCACAACGCACACAAGTGCAATACTAGCCTATTCCACATTATCGATGTCCAGTCTCGATAATACTCCGGCTAGGGATATTTAATGATTAATCCTTCGGGGATTGATACTGTCTCATATCATTCTCAATCCAGGAACTAATCATAGGGACCTCTCTTCATTTATATATCTATGGTGATCTAATCACAAATGATGAGAGTGCAATTTCCTTGTCACATAGTTAATTTGCTACAACAACACAATGATCTGTGCAAATAGTGACGCTATGGGTCATTTTGTCCAACAGTGAGTACCCCGTACCACGCTCTCACCGATTTACCAGACATGGTTGGCTTCTAGCAAAGCACCGTGCCTACCCAATTCTCCAGAAATATTCGTCGAGGAATATAATCTGTATCAGGTATAGTAATACTATGTAATACATAATATGATCAATTATCGGATGTCACATGCTAGGCCTAGGGCTGGCTATGTGTCTGCCCCGTACGAAGAATATATCGGATCTCGCGTAACTAGTCTCTGTAATCGGATAGTCATGACCTAGTCATACTATCCCGATAGCTGTAGCGTTTAAGAGTAATATGATTGAAGTGATACTCCCATCTTGACATCACATCCAATACACTATGATTCTTAGTAAACCCAATATAGGCGTACACATAACCTGTTAAAGCTCCAGACGACCAATATCAAAGTAAACTGATTGTCGCAAGTAATAACGATGTAAGTCTCAGGTTAAAGATCACATACACCTACCCTGATTCGGATTCCCATAGACACATAATCATACTACCAATGGGATTCCGATGGGGTCTATCCAGAGCGAAATTGTTCCCGGTCCAACGGCAAACAGAACCTCTTATTACACTTGCATAAGTATCCAATACCTAAATATATGAGAACTATGTCGTTAAGCTTCCATAACGCGCACAAGTGTAATACTAGTCTATTCCGCATTATCGATGTCCAGTCTCGATAATACTACGACTAGGGATATTTAATGATTGAACCGTTCGTGGATTAATATTGTCTCATATCTTATTAATCTGATTTAACCATATGGACTTTTATCATTATATATATCCAAGTAATCCAATTACAATAATGATAAAATATTAATTTCCTTTTGTCACATAGTTAATTTGTACAAAAACACAATGTTCTTTACAAATAGTGATGTTATGGGTCATAATTGTCCAACACTTTGAAACACATCCCATCATCCAAGATTGCCACCGCCATATACTAAGTGCATGTTTCTTTTTGCCATAACTCTACCCAATTCACGTAGCCTCAACAAATTCTGGTTTAGTTCCAGAGCTAGTTTCATAAAACACACAGTTTTTAGTGACTCATCTTCTTGAAGTTATTTCCATTTTTATTCTCTCTTTTATCTGGATGGATTTTAGAGAGAAATGACGAGCTGGATTTATAGATCATGAAAAAAGGTGAGTAATAAAAGCACTAGTACCTGTAGAATGATAATTGTCAGATGAACAGTAAAATGGATCGTGAAAGTCAAAAAGTTTAGATACAGTAGGCTAAAATTAAAGTAAGGAAATCAAAACAGTAAATTAAAGTAAATTAAAATAGTAATTTAAATGAAAGGAAATCAAAGCAATAAATTGAAATAATATATACTGGTATTTGTGATTGTGGCTCACATCTTCCTCTGGTTTTACATCCAGTAACGGCTTGAATGCCCTCTATGGGTCAGGGATAGGCTTCCCATCCAATTTTCTTATAAATTGGCAAACATTATCTTTTAAAGTCATATTCTTGAGACTGTATTGTTGTCTTTCTCTTTGAAATTGTGTATGCAAATTACAAATTACTCGATGAACATGTCCACTAGAATGCGTCTCAAGAGTCAATAATATATCATCTAGAGACTCCTTACTCAAGCCATCTCTAATGAATTGAATTTTATCTTCGCGATTGTCATACACCATTCCTAAAGAACGACAACGAGTGTTGCACGTTTAGCGTGCACATTTATAACAAACACCTAACTGTTTATCTCTTCGTTTCTTAGCATAAGTGCTTTTCCCTAAACCAGACATATAAGAAATGAAAGAGTCAGATGACTCACCTGCCAAGCGAACCATTGCTTCAATTACCCAACGAACATCACTAGAAATGCCATTTATCATAAGAAGCCTCATTCTTTCGGTGCGTGCTTTGAAAATTTTCATCAGAGTATTTTGGGGGAGAGAAGGAAAATGTATGTGGAGTTTTGCAAGAGTTTCTTCAATACCTTGATGGCTCCAGTCTGAAGGTATTTTTCCTTCTTGATTGCTTATGAGAGAGGAAGAAATTTCCACATGATTGGTTTGTTCATCTCCAAGAGATGCATACTTTAATTCTTCTGGCAAAGTCTTCAATTCCAAATTGGGTGCTTCCTCATGTTTTTCTTCATCAAGTGTTCATAGCTCCTTAAGATTTTGCTTCTCTCCATCATCTTCCAGTACCTATGTAGAATCATGTAAAAAAATCATTAGGAGTATCAAAATATAATTGCGAACTTGATTCAAAAAAATTAGTAGTATAAATTTCCATGGGATTAGATAAACTCACTTGAAGATAGTCATCCACAATTGATTCAATTAGTTCTATTCTCTCATCTTCACTGTCCTCTGTTGGGGACATGCGCAGCGGAAGGCGCGATTCTGGCGAAATCGTAACTTTAAAAAATTTTAAACTTATCGAATAAATTATTCAATATCCCATATAAATAATTCATTCATATTTCACCTAAACATATTTATTCGATATCAAATAATGACATAAATAATTTAGCAATACCACGAAACTTTTACGAAAATGTTTTTTTTTTTCGCAAAATAGCATAAAATACTTTTTTTGTAAGAACCGACCAACCAATACACATGGGGGCTGCCCATGTCAGCCCCAATAGTACTTGGGCAGTTCATAGGCTACCTGAACAGTGACCAATTCATTGTTGGGATAGCGGACACCCGATAAGCCTGAAACTCACACGGTAACGCCATTTTTCACCGTTTTCACATATTTTCAATCCGAAATAATTTCCGTCAATTATTCCAATGCCCAATACACATCCAATATATTTAAATAATATATTTTTCATCTCCAAAATTCCATAATTTCCATATCTGAGGTGGGGGCCAAAAATATCATTTTCCATGCTTCAAATCCAATTTTCTCAACATTAATCATATTAATATTTACACCAAATAAAGCCACCACCAATGAAGAACTCAAGAATAATTCTACGAGTTACAAGAGTGGTCATAACACTCTAGAATGACAACAAGTCATCAAATGATAAAATTGAACTAATATTACATTAATATTATTCAATCTGACTTTACACATGCATATAACCTCTCAATTCATCCTTCAAATCAAAAAGCCCAAAAATTCATGAAAAAAAAATCCTAGAACTATTCTAGATACTTAAGAACAAGAAAAAAACTTTTTAAGCTTAAGAATATTAAAGATTACCTTAAAATCTTCAACTTTCCTTAAGCTTCATTCTTGATTTGATCACTTTCTTTCAAGTTTCTCTCAAGAACCCATTTTGGAAGCTCTCTAAAATGGTGGAAACCTTGGCCAACGTAACTTAAAATGAAAGAGAAAACAATTTTCCCTTTAATATATTGCTAGGGGTGAAATTGGTGGAGGGGCATTTTGGTCTTTTTCAAATTTTATCATTTAATCAAATTAAATAGTCCAAATTTAATTTGACAACCATTTACTTTAATAAGGCCAAGTGTAACAAATTAGACTTAGCCATTTTTCAAGTAAATGATGACATTGGATATTTTATTTTTTAATTATTTAATTATTTAACAATTAAATAACTAAATAATTAATTAATATAAATATCTATATATATATATATATTTACATTAAATAAAAAAATACATATATTAAGGACATATGTCAAAATCTCATTTGATAATTAATTAATATGTATCAAATAAAATTTTCTATCAAATAGAAACACACATTAATTATTGATTGTTCGAAATGCCCCTATGCATGTATTTTTTCATTTAACCGTTAAACGATTCAAATTAACTCATTTAATCCAATAAAGTATTATGAATAATCTATATTATTCATAACGCGTTGCCAAGTGCTCAATGAGTACACTTTATATAGTGAGACTCTCTAAGTTTAGGTTTATCCGTCACGGAATCAAATTTCATGTCCATAATTCACCCACTTGTAATTATGACGATCATGGATAATATTGCTAAACTATGCACGTCGAGGTCATTACATACTTATAATCCATCCGTCACAGGCTATCAATATTATACCGGGGATATAGATAGGAACGTCAAATCCCTAAGGTATAATATAGTCGACTTTCAAATTTATGATCTCCAAATAACACTCGGAAATCGCTTCCGAAGTACACTACGGACATGGATTTACTAGATCGCAAACACATACAAGATACATATGCCATGTACACAGGACTGTCAGATTTTATTTGATACTCATAGGATATCATGAATATCAGTCCACACCCAACGAGCAAGTGGAGATCTGATCTAAATAGATCGGTGACGTAATTACCATCAAAGTATAGAGGATGTCTCATATATCCACAATGGTATCTCAAGTCGAATGACGATTATGCTACTCAACTCGAGAAGATCCTTATTGACGTTGGTGTACCATCTATTAGGAAATCTTCGGTGAGTTAATTGGTGTTTATCAAATAAACACCAACATGTCTATACGAGTCTCCCGAGACTCATGATTCATTGGGATAAACCTATCGGACCAAGTCCCGATATACGACATGTACTGGTCTCAGCAGATTTTACTAACCGTATTAGTAAATCTTGACCATGAACTTTATTTGATAATATATTTCTAACAGTGACACTTCTCAATGTCAATTACAAACTACTTTGTAACTGCGTATAAATTATATATTATTGGGTCTTTGTCATATATATATATCACTAAACCAGATTTAGTTTCAATCTAATCAAATTGGATCAAATATATATAATAAAAGACAAGAGGTGCGACCATAAATAAGTAATATTATGGAAAAATGAATTATTTATATTCATGAATCAGACATAAATGCGATCTGGATTAGAGCTCCGAGCACCCACCCTAACAATTTCTCCCACTTTCTCTAGTGCAAATCCACAGTATCATATACACATCTAAATGTGTATCACATACGCATGGCCCTCATGAGCTCACCTAGCACTCACGAGGTAAGCAACAACAAGTCAGTCCGCTATAACATATTGAGTTTGTCCAACAAAATCAATCACTTCCCTTAGCTAACATCATTCATATTTTGTAGAACCTAAGTTATACATCAATATGACTCAGATGCGACATCAATATTGTGCTACAACTACTGAGTTATCCAAGTATTTAGGGATCAAATCCAAATACTATGCAGACAACCGCAAACACAACACTAATATCAAAGCTTCTAATCTATAAGGTCACTATGTAACTTCATAATCAATACTTCATAAGTTACAACTAACTGTCACTAACAAGGTAGAATCATATGTGACACTCCTACTGCATCTTTTCTGACTCTTTATGGCGTAGATTGTCTAACGTCATAATTAGACTCAAAACTAATCTAACTCTAATTATTTCCGTCTATATTCTCCATGAATAAGAAACTCATTCTTAATATCTCAAAGATAATAAAGAACATATTTCAAGACATATCCTATGGTCGATAGGGTATCAAAATAGCTCGTAACAATTACGATTAAATTGATATCTTTAATCGCACATGATATAGTATTCATTAAGCCATCATCATATGATGCATAAGATTGATTAGATATTCTAATCAATTTCTCTTTCGAAAAAGGAATCATCATTTACGAAAGATGAATACTATATATGAAAGACACACCAACTGTCAAATAGTTATACTAAATGTCACACAAATAGTCTTGTTGTGTCCTGTATTAGATCATATCTAATGCACGACTAATGAGAGTATCATATAAAAATTTATATTGAATATAACAAAGACTACTCTCACTACTTTCACGGAGAAAAGAAGACACATGTAAACCTTTTACCTCATAAATATCTCATTATTACCTTAATAATGATAATATCGTTAGGATATATAACACTAGAAAGAAATTTGTATGATCCCACTAACCCTACTATCACATATGTATTCTCTATGCTTTGATAAAATCAGACAATCTGACTTATATCAAAATTAGAGAACACGGATTCCAGAAAGCTCTAGTATACCAAACTGCGATCTTAGCAGAATACAAACTCCAGGGCCATTCCAGAATGAACTCTTCAAACAAAGAAATCACAACAGATCTCTTATCCGAAGAAACCATTCAAAAACGCCACTTTCCATTCCTAGCTAAAATACATAGTTTAATATCAACATTAACCAACAGATTTTTAATTGTTCAATTAGTGCAACTAGAGATAAGTTTCCTCATAATCTACAATAGATTGCTGAGTATAACTTTTTTCACTGTCATACTATAAGGGTCAAACCTTTAATAAGCTCACTTTGTTTTTGCTGCGCAAACCATTTGCACACTTTATGAACTATTCATAATGAAGGATTAATCAAGTTCAAAACTTGATCGTAGTAAGCTATGAACAATCTCAGATCTTTGGTTAAATGCTAACTTCCGGAATCAATATCAAATATCGCTCTCACTATAAGATAAATGATAACTTTCTTCGATAAGCAATCAACATAACCATTAAGTATCAAATACTTTGCAAATGATTCTAACATCCTATTGGACTTATATTGGTATTTCCATCTTATTAATTATGTAGTTCCATTTATAGTTTATCACTCTCACAATTGACTTCAATAAGTCAAGTCTTTTCTACAATCGTCAACGTTTGATGTTACACACCAAGTAATAAAATAATTTTATTACTCGGGATCATAGAAAAGATATTCTATCAAATAGAATAAAATATTCCATTAAATAGAATAAATGATAAACGTTTACTTGTACCTCCAAGGCACAAGTACTTTCAATTATATAACCATTATACAAAAGAGAGATTCAAATCTCAAACTTTTCAAAATTCAAATTTTCTACTTATACATATCATATACGTAACTATATAAACTATTGGAACCTTAATTAAATGGATGAATTAGTGTTATAGGAGCATATCCCTAAGAGGATTGAAACTAATTCGATAACATTCAATATCAAACGAATCAAATCATATAAGATTCGATTCATCCCATTAACTAATTCCATCACGATGGAATCGTAGAAGAATAATATTGAGAAAGAATCATATTCATTGAATACTCTTAGAACTAATTACCATAAATTCATATGTTTGATCGTATCAAACATCTTTGAACAATTCAAAGACTGACAATGAATTTTAAAGATACAGTTTTCAAAACTTCAGATCGAATATTTTTGAACCAGTCAAAATATTCTATATGCGTTTCATCAGAAACATGTAACTAAGTCATGAAAACTCATATACTAAGTTACAAAGTAAAGAAAACTACCTTAAGCAATTTACAATTCATTAAACTACATACATCTAATGTATCAGTTTAATAAATCTTATGGTCCAATGACAACCATTGGTTAAATGAGATTTAATCATATTCCCGAATACAATATTCATTAAATGGATAAGGATATATGGAGTGATCTCGTATCAGACCATCCTTTACCATACAGAATAAACATATAATGCTTAAGTGATAAAATCTCATAAAGCTTTGTTTATAAGTTATTTACTTAACCGAACATTTTTCTTAATGTTTATCTCTTCGGAAATGACACTATTAGTCGTATTAAAATATTTAACAAGTGTTTATATAGAACAAGTAACTATTCAATAGTTGCAAGTTCTAATATTAAATATCAAAACAATCATTAAATAATATTTCAAATAACTAGATAGGAGATCTGATATCTAATACCTTTAGTTGTCGTGTTGTGAGAATCAATATTTTCTACAAACAACTATACACATCCCATTTCTTTAGCTTTATTATTTGCCTTTAACTATTCACAACAATTGCAAATCATTAATTAGCAAACAGTGTCGGACATGTGACCTATAAAGGTTACTAAAGCTAAGAAACATCATTATCAGATAAACAAATACCTAATATGGTTTTCTTAATGCCAGTCAAGAATCTCGAGACATGAACCAATTCACGTCAATCTTTACTGCATAAGAAATTATTCTCTCTACATAATTATATCCTAAAACATATATCTATTTAGATCATCTATCATGACTTAGTAACTAAGTCACTAACCATCTTAATTTTCAAGAAAATCGAAACAACAGTTCTCGATGGTTTAGACTAATCTAACAATATCCAAGCCTACTCTTAATCTAGAACCTTTTAAGAACTCTACAACCATAAGTGAAGTCAGAAAACATATATAAAATATGCATGCAGTGGATTAAAAGTTTAATTCTATCTACATAATAGAATAAGGAAAACATAAGCGGCAATTTACATAATATTACACACTGCCTTAGTTTTGGATTTTTAACCTAACAGTGCCTCCCACTACTTTACGTAATATCGTAATCCCCAATGGAAAATGGGAACTCAATAATTAAATCGAATTTCATAATGGGAAGTGGACCCTGTTGGACAATTATGACCCATAGCATCACTATTTGTAAAAGACATTGTGGTTTTTGTACAAATTAACTATGTGACAATGGAAATTGCTTTTTTATCATTTTGTAATTAGATTACTTGAATATATAAATGATAAAAGTCCTTATGATTAGTTCCGAATTATAAGATATGAGACAGTATCAATCCACGAAGGTTTAATCATTAAATATCCCTAGTCGTAGTTTTATCGAGATTGGACATCGATAATGCATAATAGACTAGTATTGCACTTGTGCATGTTATGGAAGCGTAACAGCATAGTTCTCATATATTTAAGTATTGGATACTTATGCAAGTGTGATAGGAGGTTGTGTTTACCGATGGTATGGGAATAGCTCGCTCTGGATAGACCCCTCGAAATCCCAATTAGTATGACTATTGTGTATGGGAATCCGAATCAGGTAGGTCTATTTGGTCTTAACCTGAGACTTGCATCGCTAATACTTCGTAGTTTTATCGAGATTGGACATCGATAATGCATAATAGACTAGTATTGCACTTGTGCGTGTTATGGAAGCGTAACAGCATAGTTCTCATATATTTAAGTATTGGATACTTATGCAAGTGTGATAGGAGGTTGTGTTTACCGATGGTATGGGAATAGCTTCGCTCTGGATAGACCTCTCGAAATCCCATTGTTAGTATGACTATGTGTCTATGGGAATCCGAATCAGGGTAGGTGTATTTGGTCTTAACCTGAGACTTGCATCGCTAATACTTGCGATAATCAATATGCTTTGGTTTTGGTGGTCCGGGACTTTAACAGGTTTTATGTACGCCTCTTCTAGGTTTATTAAGAATCGTAGTGTATTGGGTGTGATGTCAAGATGAAAGTATCACTTCACTCATATGGAGATGATGATCACGCAGGGATACAGAACTAGTACTCTATTATGTTGCAACTATCGGGATAATATGACAAGGTCATGATTATCTGATTAAAGAGACTAGTTGCTAATGATCTGATAGATTCTTCGTACGGGGCAGACACTATTCCAGCCCCAGGCCTTTCATGTGACATCTGATACTGGATCGCAATACGCAATACTACGTATACTACGCCTAATAAAGATTATATATTCCTTAAAGAATATTTCTGGAGAATTGGGTAGGCACGACGCTTTGCTAGAAGCCAACCATGTCTTGTACATCGGTAAGAACGTGGTACGAGGTACGCACGTATTCGGATAGTCCGACGACTGGATTTACTACCAACATATCCAGGGATCTCATGGGTCGCTTCCCGAAGATTCACCGATGACGTTTGACTCGAACATAATTAATCTGGGATTAATTAGAAGAAAGAGAGAAAATTAATCTGGGATTAATTACGGCGAGAATTTATCTGGGATAAAATTCGAATAGAAGAGAGAGAATGATTAATTTGGAATTAATCGATAAAATAATATATTCGATATATTAAATGAAATTAGATTTCATAATGGAATTAAAATTGGATTTTAATTCGGGCGAACGAATAAATTTAGAATTAATTCGCGAGCGACTTTAATAGTAATTTTGCTAGGCATAATTATTTAAATTTGATTTAATTATGTCGCAACGGAAAATTCGTTAATTCAGAATTAACAACCCCGAGCCCGAAATGTGTTTTGCGGGCCCACTTAGATTTTGAATGAAGTGGGGCCCACTACAAGTCACATCACTAATCAAACTACTTACTTTCTGGTGATGGAAGTTAGTATTAGTTATGTTAACTTGTAAGACACATTTCATTATTTAATTATGAAAAGTTGAGTGACCTTTACCAAATCTTGGATTTGGTATATGACTTTTGATTTTGGAAAATAAAATTAACTAAACACATTTTCACTCTCATTTTCCTCTTTTCACCGAAAACTCTCTCTCTCTTTTACTCTCATATTGCCGAGAGTTGCATCAAGAACAAAGGGAATTTTGTTGCAAAAATCTCCATTGCTAGCACATAAAGAAGTCAACAAAGGTGATAGGGAAACAATCCATACGAGTTTGGAATTCAAAGTTCACATCTTGGAGCTCAATATACAATCAAATGAGAGCTTGGAGCACTTCTCAAAGGAGGAAAATTTTTATTATTCTCTACATCCTTAACCGATCAAAGTGAGTATATTTTTCGCTATCTTACTTTGTGTATTCACATCTTTTATGCTTAAATAGATCATTCAGATGTTCTTAGAGAACCCAACAATGGTATCATGAGCCAAATTAAGCATGAAATATATTAGGGGTTCATAATCTTGAATTTGGGTATTTTTGCTTGGAGCATGATTTTATCAAATTGATTGTTTGAGTATGCTTAGATTATGATAACTTAGAGTTATGCATGATTAATTTTATAAAAAACTGATTAGATTAATTTTCCCCAAATTTAATGGCTTGGCCGAATGTGATGGAGCCCTAATGTCATGGTGATTTTTGAATTTTAGACCATTGGATGTGTTTAAAATGCATGAGTATATTGATTTGTGATTTAATTGGATTGAAATCAAAATCGGATTTAAAATGCCCATATTACCGTGACTTAAAAAAGCATGTTAGAGTTGATTTTGCTTCAATTATGTTGGACATGAATTAAAAATGATTAAGCATGATTAATTAATTAAATTGGTGTTTTGGAAATGTTAATTTAACTAAGTAATTATGGCTATACATTTTAATTAAATAAATTGTGATATTTGGAATATTGGAATTTAATTAATTAGGCTTAAATTTAGAATTGGGCTAAAATTGTTATATTTGGGCTTAATGGGCTTGGTTGGGCCAAGTTGGTTTAGGACAATTGGATTGGATCCAAATTGGGCCTAAAACCATTCCATAAAGTCCAAATATAATAAATGTGCCTTTTAAATTTAATTGGGCTTAATGGGCCGAAATTAATTTTATGGCGAATAGGGTGATTCCTTTATTGGGCCTTGGCATTTGGGTTTGACCCATATTGGCCAAAGCCTATGCCCATTGGACTTTAATTAAATAAACATTGGATGTTAATTAGGCCTTTGAGACCCATTAATATTAGATTTAGAATCTAAGTCGTAAAGGCACATTAATAAAGTGTAATTATTTAATTTAGAATTAAATACGAATTAGTATTGAATACAAATTAAATCGGATTTAAAATTGTAGTTCGATATAATTCAAGAATTCGCACTTTGAGTACTTATTCTTAAACGAGTTGGACTCGCGCAAATCAAATCGTTGTTTGAACATTGGATGATCACTTAATTCAAAGATTAATTAATTGGATTAGATTGATTGAATAACACGCTTTGTGTGAATACATGGATGTATTGTATGTATAATATATATCGGATGGATATTAGACGGGTGAGGGCAATTTTGGAAATTTTTGTAATAAATTTAGAATTTATTAAATTGGACATGCGTGTCCAACCTTTATCTCTTGACTCTTTGTAATTCTCTTCTCACCAATTCCCCTCAATGTAATGAGGTTTCTTTATTGTATTATGTAATTGGGTAGAAGTTAGAATAGTGCTAGCTGGTGAGAGGAAAATGAATGATTTGTTCTAGGAATAATTTGTTAAGTATCCATCCGCATATCATTATTATTTTAATTCGCGCCTTATTATGGTTTTAGAATGCATGCTTAAGGGTGTATGATGAGACCTAATCAAAGATAATAAATTGGTTGCCAATTTACACGAAAAAAAACCCATCAAACAAATATTAAGCGAATTCCTTTCATTGAGTGGTTCTTTCTCAAGATCCAAGATTGGTATTGGTTTGTTGGCCAAAGTCAAGATCAATGTCCATCGCGGATGTGATTGAACCATGAAAGCTTTGTTCCATATCGCATGTCTTGGGCAAGTTGTGATTTTTTGGCCAAAGTCAAAGTCACTTCTTGTTCATCGACATGGATTACAAAGTTTTCCAAGGTCAATGGGTCCCGCTTAACTGGAATCATTAAGCTTGTTGAGCCAAAGCCAAGGCTTAGTTGATTCAGAGGAAAAGGTTAGGAAAATATATTAGATATATTGGCATATATATTGTATATATGTTTCGGACTTGGAGGTCCACCTACCGGATCTAGGAATTGGATGAGATCCAATTGATCTTAGAGATCTACCTAGTTAAATATCATACAGCTTGTTGGCCAAAGTTAAGGTTGTATGTTATTTAACAGGATCCTAGCCTACTAGGAAACTAGGTTTCCCGAGTACTCAAGAGAGGGTTAGAAGCTCGCCGAAAAATAGTGGGAGACTAGTATTGAATTTGTAATTTCGTTCAAATACTTGCCAATACGCGCTTTCAAATTATTTCGTCATTTTAGGTATTTATTAGTTGGACTAATATTTTATTATTTTCTTGTAACAGTTGGACTGTACCAAAAAAATCGTTAATTGAATAGTTAGACTATTGCAATTAAGATGGCGGGAAAGATCAACGTTAGGGACATTATCATGGGCGAAAATGTCTTTAATGGTGTGAACTTTCCTGACTGGGATATGAACCTCAGGATTGTCCTGGGGGCCGAGAAGATGCTCTATACGACAGAGAGACCTCTCGGGCCTAAGCCCGGAATTGACCAGCCGCTTGAGCTTGAGCTTTGGAAGACTCATAGCGATGACAACTCAACTGCTCAATCCGTCATGCTCGCTACAATGACCCCTCAATTTCGTTGCCAAAACAAGGGATTGGATCCCTATACTACGATGACAAAATTGAAGGACCTTCATCGATCTAACATTAGATCGCAAAGGTATAAATTGCAGAAGAAGCTCTTTCGCTCTCGAATGTCAGAGGGTACATCTGTCGAGCACCATGTGTCACAGATGATTGCTGACATCGAACAGCTGGGTCAGCTAGGAATAACCTTTGAGGCTGAGACTTCTATAGATTTGATCTTGCAGTCTCTTCATAACAGCTGGAGCGGGTTCATCATGAACTACAATATGATGAACCAAGACCATACTCTTGGAGAGTTGATGGCAATGCTGCGTGAAGCAGAAAAAGAGCTATTGAAGGGCAAAAACCACAAGGCGTACTTCACTTCAATATCTCAGTCTGCCAAGGCTTGGCCAAAGGCTACTGGAGGTGTAAAGAAGAATAAGGGCAAGGCCAAATCATCAAAGTCTTATGGGAATGCTAAGGACAAATCCCAAGATGTCTGCCTACAGTGTGGCAAACGGGGTCACTGGAAGCGTGACTGCCATGACTACAAGGCGTACATGAAGGAAACCAAAGCGGGCAAGACACCGGCTTCAGGTATGTTTGTTATAGAAATAAACATGTCTACTTCTAGTATTAAAAATTGGATTTTTTATTCTGGTTGTGGTACTCATATATGTACTGATGTGCAGGATTTGCAGATTAGCAGGAGACTGGCCTCAGGGTAGATTGATCTACGAGTTGGAAACGGGACCAGAGTTGCTGTTTTGGCTGTAGGGACTTATATTTTGGAACTGCCCTCGGGGCATGTACTAAATCTATTTGACTGTTATTATGTACCTTAGTTTGACTAGGAATATTATTTCTGTATCTTTATTAGCCCAATGTGGGTATACTTTTGTATTTAGAAACACTGGGTGTTTTATGTATAAAAATGATATTGAGATATGCAGTGCTGCTGTGTATAATGGTCTTTATATTTTGAATATAAATCAATCTCAAACATATAATGTAACAAACAAAAGGCTTAAATTAAATAACAAAGATGAAACTTATATATGGCATTGTCGTCTGGGACACATTAACAAGACTCGCATATCCACACTTTCGAAGAGTGGGTACTTGGACGGATTTGATCCAAATTCATATGACGTCTACGAATATTGTTTATTAGGAAAAATGCCTAAAACACCTTTTAGCGGTAAAGGTGCACATTCCACCTAACTGTTAGCCCCCGTTCATAGTGACGTATGTGAGCCCATTTCTAGCCAGGCTAGAGGTGGATATGAATACTTCGTAACCTTTACGGATGATGCATCACGTTATGGTTATGTGTATCTTATGAGATACAAGTCGGAAACTTTTGAGAAATTCAAAGAGTTTCGACACGAAGTAGAAAAACAGACAGGCAAGAGTATTAAAACATTACGGTCGGACCGTGGTGGAGAATACTTGAGCAATGAGTTTCTCGATTACTTGAAAGAGTATGGTATTCTTTCACAGTGGACTCCTCCCGGAACACCTCAATTAAACGGTGTGTCCAAACGGAGAAACCAAACTTTGTTTGACATGGTAAGGTCGATGATGAGTCGCACAGAGCTACCTATTTCCTTCTGGGGATATGCATTGAACAATGCAATACTTATTTTGAATAAGGTTCCGTCAAAGTCTGTTCAACAGACTCCGTATGAAATATGGACAGGAAAGAAACCGGGTTTCTCATTCCTGAAGATTTGGGGTTGCTGGGCATACGTTAAACGTTTGGATGGTACCAAACTTGAACCCAATGTCGGGTTTCTATTAAGTCCCAATGATCAAATCAAGCAATGAAACACATGTGCGAATACTCAAAGAAATATGGCGGAATCATACTTACATTGATCGGATTTGGCGATGTGAGGAACAACAAAAACTTCAAGCTTTTCCTCCTTGGAAGCTCACGACATTCACATCTTTTTTGCTCCTCCATTTTCGGTCCAAGCTCCAAGCTTTCGAATGGTGATTCCATGCTCACAAGTTGGTTTCCCTATCACCTTCGCAAGACCCTGAATGTGTGCTAGCACTCTTGAAATTTTGCCACAAAATTTCTATTTCCCTTCTTGTTGTTCTCGGAAATTGCCAAAATTTGGAGAAGGAAATTTGGTCCAAGACCTAGAGAGGGAAGAGGAAAGAGAGAAGAAAGAATTGTGTAAGGTTGGTTTGATTTTCCAAAATCAATTAAGATATTCCAAATTCAAAATTTGGTAAATGGAATTAAAGCCATCCAACTACCACCATCAATCAATAGTGACATGTTGTCAATCACTCAAAGTGACTAGACATCACATCAATCAAAGTGACTAATGATTTGACATTTGATGTGACTTGTGGGCCGCACTTGAATTCGAAATGCGAGTGCGCCCGCAAACACTCCCGGGCTCGGGTTCGCTAATTCCAAATTAATGATTTTTCCGTTGCGACGTAATTAAATAATTATGCCTTGCAAAATTACTATTCACATGCTAACGAATTAATTCTAAATTAACTCGTTCGCCCGAATTAAAATCTAATTTTAATCCCGCGTCGAAATCCAATTTCGTATAATATATCGAATATATTATTTTATCGATTAATTCCAAATGAATCGTTCTCTCTTTTTAAATAATATTTTATCCTAGATAAAATATCTCTGTAATTAATCCCAAATTAATTTTCTCTCTCTTATAATTAATCCTAGATTAATAAAGTGCGAGTCATACGTCATCGGTGAATCTTTGAGAAACGACCCATGAGATCCCCGGATATGTTGGCAGTAAATCCGGTCGTCGGACTATCCGAACACGTACGTACCTAGTACTACGTTTTTACCGATTTACAAGACATGGTTGGCTTCTAGCAAAGCACTGTGCCTACCTAATTCTCCAGAAATATTCTTACTAGAATATGTGATCTATATAAGGCATAGTATACGTAGTATTGCGTATTACGATCCAGCATCGTATGTCACGTGCAAAGCCTGGGGCTGGAAATGTGTCTGCCCCGTACGAAGCACATATCGGATCTCTGGTAACTAGTCTCTATAATCGGATAAACATGACCTAGTCATAATATCCCGATAGCTGCAGCATATAAGAGAACTTGTTCCGTATCCTACGTGATCATCATCTCCACTATGACTGGAGTGATACTTCCATCTCGACATCACACCCAATACACTACGATTCTCAATATACCCAGAAGTGGCGTACACAGAACCTGTTAAAGCCCTGGACGACCAAAACCAAAGTATATTGATGGTCACAAGTATTAGCGGTGTAAGTCTCAGGTTAAGACCAAATACACATACTCTGATTCAGACTTCAATATAAACATATTCATACTACCAATGGAATTCCGAGGGGTCTATCCATAGCGAAGCAGTTTCTGTACCATCGGTAAACACAACCTCCTATTACACTTACATGAGTATCTTATACCTAAATATATGAGAACTATGTCGTTATTTTCCCACAACGCGCACAAGTGCAATACTAGTCTATTTCGCATTATCGATGTCCAATCTCGATAATACTACGACTATGGATATTTAATGATTAAACCTTTATGGATTGATACTGTCTCATATCATCTCAATCTGGAACTAATCATATGGACATTCTATCATTTATACATCTTGGTAATCTAATTACAAATGATAAAAGAGCAATTTCCTTTGTCACATAGTTAATTTGTACAACAACACCATTATCTGTACAAATAGTGATGCTATGGGCCATAACTGTCCAACAATCTCCCACTTGGCCTATAGCCAATCACTCAAGTGTCCTACACCCGAACTATGTACGGTTCGCTCAAACTTCTGCTGAGAAAAGGCTTTCGTCAGTGGATTTGCATGATTATCATCTGATGCGATTTATTCGATCATCACATCACCACGATGTATGATCCGAACGAATCAGATGATTATTTGAAGTATATATCTGGATCGTTGATGAGACCATTAATTCTTTAGCCTGTGCTGAAGCCTAGCTCAGCTGCTAACAGAACTACTCCTGATCTAATTAGGATTATTATCGATCCAAAAGGCTTCTATTGCTGCTTCAGCTGCAGTAATAATCCACTTTTGTTGTTTATTCGGTAACAGTATCTTGCTTGGAAGATTTTCAGCTCACTGTTCCGTTATTCAAACTGTATAGTACCTTTATTACGACTTATAGTCGTTTTTATCGGTTAGAAAACTTGCAGCTGTGAACCTAGTCACTTCAAGTTCTCCTTCTCCATAGTTTAAGACAGCATCCTTAGTTCCTCTAAGATACTAAAGGATGTTCTTAACATCAATCCAGTGACTATCACTTGGATTGGCCCGATTGTGACTCCATATGCTCAAAGCGTATGAGACACCAGGTCGTGTACATTTTTCAATTTACGAGTACTCGGAGAGTGCAAAAAACCTTCAGATCTATCCCAGTAGATCTTTATTCCTAGAATAAAGGTTGTCTCTCCCAAGAATTCTACGGAGAATTTTATATGAAAGCCAAGCTTTCACCAATTGTATTATGGGAAATATCATTTCCAAGAAATGACTTATCATTTTTTTATGCAGGACATTCATTATCAGTGCGCTCCCACTAACCTCCATATATACACAAGAATCATATTCGTTTTGAATTAAATCATATACCATTATGATTACATCAAAACGATAGTTCCAAGAACGCAATGCTTGCTTCAATCCATCCATGGATCGAATTAACTTGCAAACCTTGTTTGCTCATTTTGGTACGACAAAACCGTCAGGATGTTATAAACATCTTCCAAAAGGTTTCCGTTAAGGAAAGCGGTTTTGGCATTCAGCTGCCATATTTCATAAATGAAATATGCAACTTTAGCAAGCATTGTCCAAATGGATTTAACCATGGCAACGAGTAAAAGGTTTCGTCGTAATCGACACTATGTTGATAACGATACCTTTTCGCTACAAGTCTAACTTAGTACGTTGGTATGTTGCCTTCCATGTATGTCTTCCTTGAAGACTTATATAGTACCAATAGGCATAATGCCTTTCGGTACAACAACTAGTATCCAAACTTGGTTGGTATACATGGAATCCATTTCGGACTTCATGGCACTTTGCCATAATAGGGAGTCGATACCTTGTATCACTTCCTCATACGTAGTCAGTTCATATTCCTCAATAAGATTGACATCTTTATGAGGTGAGATCAGAAACCCATACCCCAGGTTTTTTTCTGACTCTCTCCAACTTACGCGGTTCTTGTGTATTCTAAGATTATTGGTATAGTTTCATCCTTGATTAACTATCTGTGTTCCATTAAGGAATCGGTGCCTGGAACAGTATTACTCCGATTTTTCATCGAGTTTTACTTTCCTCCCACTTACCACTGCATATCGGTATTCCTCTTAGGAAAACCGCATGGTGACAACAATTACATTGTTCTCTTTGTAAGTTGTATAAGTACTATACTTTGGTTTCCCTAGGATAACCCACAATTAGGCACTTATCTGATTTGGGTTGTAGTTTGGTATCATCCAAACATATGCCTAGCATACCCAAATCTTTAGGAATGAGAAACCCGATTTCTTTCCTGTTCATATCTAATATAAAGTCTGTCAAACAGATTTTTATGGAACCTTATTCAAAATAAGTTTTGCACTGTTTATGCATATCCCTTGAAGGAAATGGTAGCTCAGAGCGACTCATGATTAACCTTATCATGTCCAACAAAATTCGGTTTCTCCGTTCGGACACACCGTCAAACTCATCGTGTTCCGGGAGGAGTCCTCATTGAAAGAATATTATACTCTTTCAAGTATTTGAGAAACTTATTGCTTAAGTATTTTCCATCATGGTCTAATCGTGACGGTATAATACTTTAGCAGATTTTTCTGTCAACTTCGTGTCGAAACTCTTTGAATTAATCAAAAGTTTTTGATTCGTGTTTTATAAGAAACACATAACCATAACGCGATGCCACATCCGTAAAGGTCACGAAACATTCATATCCACATCTAGCCTAGCTAGACATGTGCCCATTTACGTCACTATGAACAAAGGCTAACAGATCGGTGGAACTTACACTTTTACCAAGTAAAAGGTGTTTTAGGCACTTTGCCTAATAAACTAGATTCGTAGAGATTATTTGAATAAAATCAAATCTGTCCTAGTACCCACTCTTCAAAAGTGTGGACATACGAGTCTTGTTTATTGTGTCCCAGACTACAATGCCACTAATAAGTCTCAACTGATTAATTCAGTTTGAGCTATTTGTTTGTCATATCATACGTATGAGATTTATTTATATTCTAAATATAAATATTGTTATTCACATCTAATGTGTTTATCTCAATATCACCTTTTATATAATAAAATATTTTAGTGTTATAGAATATAAAGGTATACCCGCAACGGGTTAAACCCTGATATAGAGATAATGTTTCTAGTCAAACTAGTTACATTTTAACAATTTCCTAATTTAAGTACACACCCGAAGGGTAGTTCCTAAACTTAGGTATCTACGGTTAAAACAGCGACTGTTGTCCCGTTTCTGATTCGTAGATCGATCTCAACTGAAGTCAGTATCCTGCTTATCAGTAGATTCTGCACACCAGTATGTATCTTATGTACCACACTTAGTATCTAAAATCCAATTTTAATACTAGTAGTGAACATTTTATAACAAATAAATTTGAAGTCAGAGCCTTGTCCGTCTTCAATTCCTTCATGTCTGCTTTGTCCATACGGCAGTCACGCTTCAGTGACCCCGTTTGCCACAGTTTAGGCTGACATCTTAGGATATGTCATTTGTCTTCCCAGAAGATTATAATGACTTTGTCTTTGCCCATTTTCATACCCCAGAAGCCTTTGGCCAAGCCTTGGCCTTCTAGAATGTTGAAATAAGATGCGCCTTGCGATTCTTTCCCTATTGCAAACTTTGGCTTTGGCTCCTTGAGTATAGCCTTTAACTCTCCAAGAGTTTTCTATTGCAATTAGTTCTTTTAAGAACTAAAGATAGATCTATGAAGATCCTTCAATTTCATTATTATACTATAAGGATCCAATCCTTAGTTCTGACTAAGAAATTAAGGAATCTTTGCGGCAAGCATAACGGATTAAGCATTAAAGTTATCATCACATGAATATTCCAAATATCATGTTCTACTATTGGCTCAACTCCGGGCTTAGGCTCGAGACGTCACTATATCAAATAAAGTAACTTCTCGGTTACCCAGTGATAAAAAACCTGCTGGAACAAAGCCAAGCAAACCTCTCCACGTGTTCTAAGCCCCAAGAACCGCGAATCTGATTTTGTAAGAACAAAATCCTTCCAAGATCAAGTCCAACCTTAAGGAACATTGCCTTAAAAACCTTTCTGTATTTCTTTGGAGAATCCTGACAGCGATACAGCGCCACAACGCTTGCCACACGTTGATAAGCTTTTGTTCGTAAAACCAAGAAGAATCCACTCCCTAAGAGGACACAAGTCAAATTGTTTTGTAAAAAGATATATTATTGGTTAATTATCCATTACAATGAATAATGCCCCTTAAATAGGTGGTTAACCTAATTCTACCCAAATATAATAAAACCCTAATAAATACTTGAAAATTTCGTCCATGGGCTTTTTAATTTAATTAATGTCAGCCCAACATTAAACAACACATAACTTAAAAAAAATATAAAAAATAAAACTTATAGGGATACATTACGTCCTCATTTAGACCATAAAGGAATCTGAACTGGACTTTGATGAAAACTTCAAAGTTGTAGAGCTACAAGTTCTCTTTCAATGCAACTTGAATCACTAAAATCAGACATCGGACGAGAAAGTTACGTCCAAAATACGAAGACTGCGTAAATCCCGCCACTACTATGCACCATTCGAAAATAAAGCCCAAAATCAATCAAGGCAGCCCATGCACGTCCTAGACCCATTCCAATATTGCTTTAGACATAATAAATCCTTCACATAATGTCTCATGCATGGAACAAACTCCGGAACCCAAGGAATCTTCCAAATCCACCAAAATGGCCCAAATACACCAATTTGACCAAGCCATGCAATCAGCCACAACTTCAAGTTAACTTGGCCCAACAAACAGAGCTCATTCTGGATCACATCACCCAGGACTATCTTGAGATTTTATTCCTATTTTGAAAATTAAAGTCGTTTAAATACATTTTCACCCAGGATTATGTTTTAAACATTAATCTTTCAATTTTCTTGATTCTAATAGTTTAACTATTTAATCAACGATTTCAGGTACAATTTATTATAATGATTACTATAGTCTAACTATATAATCAACTATAATTTAATTGATTAAATTCAATTATATTGATTACTATAATCCAATTATAAAATCAACTATTAATTGAAATGGTTAATTCAAATATATTGATTACTATAATCCAATTATTTAATCAATTATAAATGAAATAGTTTGAATACAATCCAACTGTTTTATTAAAACAACAATTAAATATTAGTCAAACTTATAAATAATTTATTTGACGAAATTTTTGAAATGAGCGCGAATGGCAAGTAACTAAACGAATATTGCAAATTTAATACTTGCCTCCCAGTATTTTTCGGCGAGCCTCTAACCCTCTGTTGAGTACTCGGGAAACCTTGTTTCCTAGTAGGCTAGGATCCCGTTAAATAACACACAATCTTGACTTTGGCCAACAAATTGTATGATAATTAACTAGGTAGATCTCTAAGATCAATTGGATCCCATCCAATTCCTAGATCCAGTAGGTGGACATCCAAGTCCGAAACATATATCTTATATATGCCAATATATCCAATATATTGCCTAACCTTTTTTCTCTGAATCAACTAAGCCTTGGCTTTGGCACAACAAACTTAGTGATCCCAGTTAAACGGAATCCATTGACCTTGGAAAGCTTCGTAATCATTTTCGATGGACAAGAAGTGATCTTGACTTTGGTCAACAAATCACAACTTAGACAAGACACTGATATGGAAGAAAGCTTTCATGATTCAAACACATCTGCGATGGACAAAGGTCTTGACTTTGGCCAACAAACCAATGCCAGTCTTGGATCTTGAGTAAGAATCTCTCAATGGAAGGAAAACGCTTAATATGTAGTGAGGGTTTTTCGCGTAATTGGTAACCAATTAATTATCTTTGTTAAGGTCTCATCATCATACACCCTTAAACATGCATTCTAAACACATAATAAGGCGCATATAAATAAATATAATAATGATATGCGGATGGATACTTAACACATTGTTCCTAGAACAAATCTCTCATTTTCCTCTCTCCCGCTAGCACAAGTATTACTTCTACCCGATTACATAACACTTCTAAAGAAATCTCATTTACATTGAGGGGAATAGGTGAGAAGAGAAATACAAAGAGTAATGAGGTAATAGGATGGACACGCAGGTCCAATTAATAAATTCTAAATTTATTACAACAATTTCCAAAATTGCCCTCACCCATCTAATATCCATTTGATATACATTATTCATACATCGCATCCATGTATTCACACAAGCATGTTATCAATCAATCTAATCCAATTAATTAATCTGATTTTAATGACCATCCAATGTTCAAACAACGATTTGATTTTGTTCGAGTCAAACTCGTTTTGCGAATAAGTACTCAAAGTACGAATTCTTGAATTATATTAAACTACAACATTAAATCCAATTTAATATGTATTTAATACTAATTCATTTATTTAATTCCAAATTAAATATTACACTTTATTAATGTGCATTTACGACTTAGATTCCAAATCTAATCTTCACGGGTCTCAAAGCCCGATTAACATCCAATGTCAATTTAATTAAAGTCCAATGGGCTTTTAATTAATTTCTTAAGGCATGGACTTTTGGTCAATATGGGTCAAACCCAAATACCAAAGCCCATTTAAGGAATCACCCTAATTTGCCAAGAAACCAATTTAGGCCCAATTAAAATTAAAGGTCCATTAAGTCATAATTGGACTTTATGGAAATGGTTTTGGGCCCAATTGGATCCAACCAATTAGCCTAAACCAAACTTGGCTCAACCAAACCCATTAAGCCCAATTACAACTTTAAAAGCCCAATTCCAAATTTGGCCCAATTAATTAACTTACAAAATTCCAAATTTCACAATTAATTAATTTAAAGTGTATAGCCATAACTAATTAATTAAATTAACATTTCCAAAATACTAATTTACTCAATTAATTATGCTCATTATCATCAACTAATGTCCAACACAATTGAATCAAAAAATCAACTCATTTTACATGCTTCTCATTCACAGCATTTAGGGTTTATTTGTCCAATTCAAAATTCAATACAATTAAATCTCAAATCAACATAACCCAATGTTTTCCAACTCATCCAATGATCAAAAACACAAAAAATACCATGACTTAGGGCAAGTATACCATTCGGCCAAGCCAAGATTTTTGGGCAAAAATTGATCCAATCAACTTTTCATGAAATTGATCATATACAACTTCAATACATCATCATTCAAGCATACTCAATCAATCAATTTTATCAAATCATGCTCAAATTGATTTTACCCAAATTTTACCCTAACCAAGTTTCATGCTCAAAATGGCTCTGATACCATTGTTGGGTTTCTATTAAGTCCCAAGGATCAAATCAAGCAATGAAACACATGTGCGAATACTCAAAGAAATATGGCGGAATCATACTTACATTGATCGGATTTGGCGATGCGAGGAACAACAAAAACTTCAAGCTTTTCCTCATTGGAAGCTCACGGCATTCACTTCTTTTGTGCTCCTCCATTTTCGGTCCAAGCTCCAAGCTTTCGAATGGTGATTCCATGCTCACAAGTTGGTTTCCCTATCACCTTCGCAAGACCCCGAATGTGTGCTAGCACTCTTGAAATTTTGCCATAAAATTTCTATTTCCCTTCTTGTTCTTCTCGGCAATTGCCAAAATTTGGAGAAGGAAATTTGGTCCAAGACCGAGAGAGGGAAGAGGAAAGAGAGAAGAAAGAATTGTGTAAGGTTGGTTTGATTTTCCAAAATCAATTAAGATATTCCAAATTCAAAATTTGGTAAATGGCATTAAATCCATCCAACCACCACCATCAATCAATAGTGACATGTTGTCAATCACTCAAAGTGACTAGACATCACATCAATCAAAGTGACTAATGATTTGACGTTTGATGTGACTTGTGGGGCCGCACTTGAATTCGAAATGCGAGGTGCCCGCAAAAACACTCCCGGGCTCGGGTTCGCTAATTCCAAATTAACGATTTTTCCTTTGTGACGTAATTAAATAATTATGCCTAGTAAAATTTATATTCACGTCGCTAACGAATTAATTCTAAATTAACTCGTTCGCCCGAATTAAAATCTAATTTTAATTCCGCGTCGAAATCCAATTTCGTATAATATATCGAATATATTATTTTATCGATTAATTCCAAATGAATTGTTCTCTCTCTTTAAATAATATTTTATCCCAGATAAAATATCTCTGTAATTAATCCCAGATTAATTTTCTCTCTCTTATAATTAATCCTAGATTAATAAAGTGCGAATCATACGTCATCGGTGAATCTTCGGGAAGCGACCCATGAGATCCCCAAATATGTTGGCAGTAAATCCGGTCGTCGGACTATCCGAACACGTACGTACCTAGTACTACGTTTTTACCGATTTACAACACATGGTTGGCTTCTAGCAAAGCACTGTGCCTACCCAATTCTCCAAAAATATTCTTACTGGAATATGTGAGCTATATCAGGCGTAGTATACGTAGTATTACGTATTACGATCCAGCATCGGATGTCACGTGCAAAGTCTAGGGCTGGAAATGTGTCTGCCCCGTATGAAGCACATATCAGATCTCTGGTAACTAGTCTCTATAATCGGATAAACATGACCTAGTCATAATATCCTGATAGCTGCAGCATATAAGAGAACCAGTTACGTATCCTACGTGATCATCATCTCCACTATGATTGGAGTGATACTTCCATCTCGACATCACACCCAATACACTACGATTCTCAATATACCCAGAAGTGGCGTACACAGAACCTGTTAAAGCCCTGGACGACCAAAACCAAAGTATATTGATTGTCACAAGTATTAGCGGTGTAAGTCTCAGGTTAAGACCAAATACACATACCCTGATTCGAACTTCCATAGACACATAGTCATACTACCAATGGAATTCCGAGGGGTCTATCCAGAGTGAAGCTGTTTCCGTACCATCGGTAAACACAACCTCCTATTACACTTGCATGAGTATCCTATACCCAAATATATGAGAACTATGTCGTTATGCTCCCACAACGCGCACACGTGCAATACTAGTCTATTCCGCATTATCGATGTCCAATCTCGATAATACTACGACTAGGGATATTTAATGATTAAACCTTTATGGATTGATATTGTCTCATATCATCTCAATCCGGAACTAATCATATGGACCTTCTATCATTTATACATCTTGGTAATCTAATTACAAATGATAAAAGAGCAATTTCCTTTATCACGTAGTTAATTTGTACAACAACACCATGATCTGTACAAATAGTGATGTTATGGGCCATAATTGTCCAACACCCAAATCGGATAAGTGTCTATTTGTAGGTTATCCTAGGGAAACCAAATGATATTACTTCTACAACCCACAAGAGAACAAAGTATTTGTTGCTCTACATGCGGTTTTCCTTGAGAAGGAATTCCTAAATACAGTGGTTAGTGGGAGGAAAGTAGAGCTCGATGAAAATCGGAGTGATACTATTCCTGGCACCGACTCCTTAACGGAACACGAACAGTTCATCGGGGATGAAACTGTACCATAATATTCTAATACACAAGAACCGCGTAGGTCGGAGAGAGTCAGAAAACAACCTGAGAGGTATGGGTTTCTGATCTCACCTCATGTGGATATTAATCTTATTGAGGAAGACGAACATGCTACGTATGAGGAAGCGATACAAGGTATCGACTCCGGTTTATGGCAAGATACCATGAAATCCGAAATGGATTCCATGTACACCAACCAAGTTTGGACACTCGTTGATGCACCAAAAGGCGTAAATCCTATTGGTTGCAAATGGATCTTCAAGAAGAAGACCGACATGGATGGTAACATACAAACGTACAAAGCTAGGCTTGTAGCGAAAGGGTATCGTCAACGACATGGTGTCGATTACGATGAAACTTGTTCACCTGTTGCCATGATTAAATCCATTCGGATAATGCTTGCTATTGCTACATATTTCAATTACGAAATATGGTAGATGGACGTCAAAACCACTTTCCTTAACAGAAACATTTTGGAGGATGTTTATATGCAACATTCTGACGGTTTTTTCGTACCAAAACATACAAACAAGGTTTGCAAGTTAAATCGATCAATTTATGGATTGAAGCAAGCATCGCGTTCTTGGAACCAACGTTTTGATGAGATCATAAAAGAATATGATTTCGTTCAAAACGAGGATGATCTTTATGTATATAAGAAGGTTAGTGGGAGCGCAGTGACATTCATTGTCCTTTACGTTGATGATGTATTGCTTATTGGCAATGACATTCCCATGCTACAATCGGTGAAAGCTTGGCTTTCACTAAAATTCTCCATGAAAGATCTGGGAGAAGCAGCCTTTATTCTGGGAATAAAGATCTACCGGAATAGATCTAGAAACCTGCTTGGACTCTCTCAGAGCATGTATATTGACAAAGTGTTGAAGAGATTCAACATGGAACAGTCTAAGAGGGGATTGTTGCCAGTGTCACTCTATCTAAGGACATGTGTCCTAAAACTCAAGATGAGAGAGACAACATGAGTCGGATCCTGTTCGCTTCTGCAGTCGGATCGATCATGTATGCCATGATATGTACGCGACCTGATGTCTCCTATGCTTTGAGCATGTGTAGTCGCTATCAGGCCGATCCAGGTGATGGTCACTGGGTTGCGGTTAAGAACATCCTTAAGTATCTTAGATGAACTAGGGATGCGTTCTTAATCTATGGAGATTGAGAACTTGAGGTAACTGGGTTTACCGAAGAAAGTTTCCAAACCGATAAAGACGACTGTAAGTCGCAATCTGGGTACATATTTTGTTTGAACAATGGAGCAGTAAGCTGTAAATCTTCCAAGCAAGAGACTGTTGTCGATTCAACAACAGAAGTGGAATACATCGATGCAGTTGAAGCAGCAAAAGAGGCAGTTTGGATCCGTAAATTCCTAATTAGATTAGGAGTAGTTCTGTTAGCAGCTGAACACGTTCCATTGTATTGTGACAATAACGGGGCTATAGCGCAGGCTAAGGAACCGCGGTCTCATCAACGATCCAAACATGTTCTTCGACGTTTCCATCTAATTCGTGAGATCATACATCGTGGCGATGTGAAGATCGAGAAGGTCACATCAGATGAAAATATTACAGATCCGCTGACGAAAGCTATTCCTCAGCAAAAGTTTGAGCGACATGTACATAGTTCAGGTGTTAGATACTTGAGTGACTGGCTATAGGCCAAGTGGGAGATTGTTGGACAATTATGACCCATAGCGTCACTATTTGTAAAAGACATTGTGGTTTTTGTACAAATTAACTATGTGACAATGGATATTGCTATTTTATCATTTTGTAATTAGATTATTGAATATATAAATGATAAAAGTCCTTATGATTAGTTCCGGATTATATAATATGAGACAGTATCAATCCACGAAGGTTTAATCATTAAATATCCCTAGTCGTAGTATTATCGAGACAGGACATTGATAATGCAAAATAGAATAATATTGTACTTGTGCGTGTTATGGAAGCGTAACAACATAGTTCTCATATATTTAAGTATTGGATACTTATGCAAGTGTGATAGGAGGTTATGTTTTCCAATGGTACGGGAACAGCTTCGCTCTGGATAGATCCCTCAGAATCCCATTGGTAGTATGCTTATATGTCTATGGGAATCCAAATCAGGGTAGGTGTATTTGGTCTTAACCTGAGACTTGCATTACTAATACTTGCGCCAATCAATACGCTTTGGTTTTGGTCGTCCGGGGCTTTAACAGGTTCTGTGTACGCCTCTTCTAGGTTTATTGAGAATCGTAGTGTATTGGGTGTGATGTCAAGATGGAAGTATCACTTCACTCATATGGAGATGATGATCACGCATGGATACAGAACTAGTACTCTATTATGTTGCAACTATCGGGATAATATGACAAGGTCATGATTATCCGATTAAATAGACTAGTTGATAATGATCTGATATATGCTTCGTACGGGGCAGACACTATTCCAGCCCCAGGCTTTGCATGTGAGATCCGATACTGGATCGCAATACGCAATACTACGTATACTACGCCTGACAAAGATTATATATTCCTTAAAGAATATTTCTGGAGAATTGGGTAGGCACGGCGCTTTGCTAGAAGCCAATCATGTCTTGTAAATCGGTAAGAACGTGGTACGAGGTACGCACGTATTCGGATAGTCCGATGACCGAAATTACTGCCAACATATCCAGGGATCTCATGGGTCGCTTCCCGAAGATTCACCGATGACGTTTGACTCGAACATAATTAATCTGGGATTAATTAGAAGAAAGAGAGAAAATTAATCTGGGATTAATTACGGCGAGAATTTATCTGGGATAAAATTCGAATCGAAGAGAGAGAATGATTAATTTCGAATTAATCGATAAAATAATATATTCGATATATTAAATGAAATTAGATTTCATAATGGAATTAAAATTGGATTTTAATTCGGGCGAACGAATTAATTTAGAATTAATTCGCGAGCGACTTTAATAGTAATTTTACTATGCATAATTTTTTAAATTTGATTTAATTATGTCGCAACGGAAAATTCGTTAATTCAGAATTAACGAACCCAAGGCCAGAATATTTTTTGCGGGCCCACTCGAATTTTGAATCAAGTGGGGCCCACTACAAATCACATCACTAGTCAAACTACTTACTTTATGGTGATGGAAGTTAGTATTAGTTATGTTAACTTGTAAGTCACATTTCATTATTTAATTATGAAAAGTTGAGTGACCTTTACCAAATCTTGGATTTGGTATATGACTTTTGATTTTGGAAAATCAAATTAACTTAACACATTTTCACTCTCCTTTTCCTCTCTTCACCGAAAACTCTCTCTCTTTTTTACTCTCATATTGCCGAGAGTTGCATCAAGAACAAGGGGAATTTTGTTGCAAAAATATCCATTGCTAGCACATAAAGAAGTCAACAAAGGTGATAGGGAAACAATCCCTACGAGTTTGGAATTCAAAGTTCACATCTTGGAGCTCAACATACAATCAAATTAGAGCTTGGAGCAATTCTCAAAGGAGGAAAATTTTTATTATTCTCTACATCCTTAACCGATCAAAGTGAGTATATTTTCCGCTATCTTAATTTGTGTATTCACATCTTTTATGCTTAAATAGATCCTTGGCATGTTCTTAGAGAACCCAACAGACCCCATGAATATATTTCGACTCACAGCTTTGGTACATTCTCACCTATGTATATTCACAGGTAGACAACTCATTGTCAATCACATTCACTGTGACTCCTAATTTTGGTCATGATCGTTTCTCATTGTGACAGCTTTGGCACGTTCACAAGAGGTGTATCAAGGCTTCACTTGTCAGTGACAAACTCAAGTTACCGACTTAGTCCTGACAGCTTTGGCACGTTCAGGATTTCCACTTTCACTTGAATTTGTCTCTTATAATATAAGTTCTATCGGTGCAAATGAACTACCATCAGTCAAAACTGCACAGCTTTGGCATGATACAACTACAACATCAGGAAATCATTCGCATCCGTACTGACAAGGCGGACCAAGAAACAAGTATTCCTAATACAAGTCACTTCAATGCCTTATTTAAGCGGGGATATTCCTATAGTGGGTTTTACTCTACATCAAAAGCAGATATTTAATCTAGATCAATTTCTCAACAGTTTAATTCTACCCGAGAAAACATAACTTAACTTAACCATTAAATCTGGGTTATATTTTCACATTAGCGTAGAACCAAAAAATCAAGAAACATCTAGATTACAAGCATGTGCAAATAATAAATTTGGATTAAATATCATATATCAAGCATGACAAATGTAATGGATGCATGATCAGACTCGCTCCGATACCATTTTTTTTTGGGACAGGCGCAGCGGAAGGCGCGGTTCGGGTGAAATCGTAACTTTAAAATTTTTAAACTTACCGAATAAATTATTCAGTATCCCATATGAATAATTCATTCATATTTCACCTAAACATATTTATTCGATATCAAATAACGACATAAATAATTTTGAAACTCCACGAAACTTTTACGAAAACATTTTTCCGCAAAATAACATAAAATACGTTTTTGTACGAACCGACCAATCAATACACTGTTTGGATAGCGGACACCCGGTAAGCCCGAAACTCACCTGTTAATGTTATTTTTCATCGTTTTTGCATATTTAAAATCCGAAATAATTTCCGATAATTATTCCAATGCCCAATATACATCCAATATATTTAAATAATATATTTTTCATCACCAAAATTACAGAATTTCCAGATCTGATCTGGGTGCTAAAAATATCAATTTTCATGCTTTAAATCCAATTTTCTCAACATTAATCATATTAATATTTACACCAAACAAAGCCACCACCAATGAAGAACTCAAGAATAATTCTATGAGTTACAAGAGTGGTCATAATACTCTAGAATGACAACAAGTCATCAAATAATAAAATTGAACTAATATTACACTAATATTATTCAATCTAACTTCACACATGTATCTAGCCTCTCAATTCATCCTTCAAATCAAAAAGGCCCAAAATATTAAGAAAAAAGAAACCTTAGAACTATTCTAGATACTTAAGAACAAGAAACAAACTTTCTAAGCTTAAGAATGTTAAAGATTACCTTAAAATCATCAACTTTCCTTAAGCTTCCTTCTTGATTTGATCACTTTCTCTCAAGTTTCTCTCAAGAACCCATTTTGGAAGCTCTCTAAAATGGTGGAAAACTTGGCCAAGACAACTTAAAATGAAAGAGAAAATAATTTTCCCTTTACTATATTGCTAGGGACGAAATTGGTGGAGGGGAATTTTTGTCTTTTTCAAATTTTATCATTTAATCAAATTAAAGAGTCCAAATTCAATTTGACAATCATTTACTTTAATAAGGCCAAGTGTAACAAATTAGACTTAGCCATTTTTCAAGTAAATGATGACATTAGAAATTTTATTTTTTAATTATTTAATTATTTAACAATTAAATAACTAAATAATTAACTAATATAAATATCTATATATATATATGTATTTTTATTTTTTATTTATATTAATGACATGTGTCAAAATCTCATTTGAAAATTAATTAATATGCATCAAATCAAATTTTGCATCAAATATAAATACACATTAATTATTGATTGATCGAAATGCCCCTATGCATGTATTTTTTCGTTTAACCGTTAAACGATGTGAATTAACTCATTTAATCTGATAAAGTATTATGAATAATCTGTATTATTCATAATGCGTTACCCAAGTGCTCAACGAGTATATAGTGAGACTCTCTAAGTTTAGGTTTATCCGTCACAGAATCAAATTTCATGTCCATAATTCACCCACTCATAAATTATGACGATCACAGATAATCTCGCTAAACTATGCAAGTCGAGGTAATTGCATACATATAATCCCTTCGTCACATGCTATCAATATTATACCGGGGATATAGATAGGAACGTCAAATCCCTATGGTATAATATAGTCGACTTTCAAATTTATGATCTCCAAATAACACTCGGAACTCGCTTCCGAAGTATACCACAACCATAGATTTGCTAGATCGTAAACATATACAAGATACCTATGTCCTATACACAGGACTGACAGATTCTATCTAATACTCACATGATATCATGAGCATCAGTCCACACCCAACGAGCAGGCGGAGATCTGATCTAAATAGATCGGTGGCATGACTATCATCAAAGTGTGGAGGATGTCTCATATATCCATAATGGTATCTCAAGTCGAATGACCACTATGCTACTCGACTCGAGAAGATTCCTATTGACATTGGTGTACTATCTATTAGGAAATTTTTGGTGATTCGTTCAGTGTTTATCAAATAAACACCTATATATCCATACGAGTCTCCTGAGACTTATAGTTCATTGGTATAAACCATCGGACCAAGTCCCGATATACGACATGTACTGGTCTCAGTGGATTTTACTAACCGACCAGTGTTAGTAAATCTTGACCAGGAACTTTATTTGAGAATATACTTCTAGTAGTGACACTTCCTAATGTCAATTACAAACTACTTTGTAACTGCGCACTATATTAAATATGTTGGACAATTATGACCCATAACATCACTATTTGTAAAGAACATGGTGTTTTTGTACAAATTAACTATGTGACAAAGGAAATTGCTATTTTATCATTTTGTAATTGGATTATTTGGATATATAAATGATAACAGTCCATATGGTTAAACCGGATTTATAAGATATGAGACAGTATAAATCCACGAATGGTTTGATCATTAAATATCCCTAGTCGTAGTATTATCGAGACTGGACATCGATAATACGTAATAGACTAGTATTACACTTCTGTGCGTTATGAAAGCTTAACGGCATAATTCTCATATATTTAAGTATTAGATACTTATGCAAGTGTAATAAGAGGTTCTGTTAGCCGTTGGACCGGGAACAGCTTCGCTCTGGATAGACCCCTCGGAGTCTCATTGGTATTATGACTATGTGTCTATGGGAATCTGAATCAGGGTAGGTGTATGTGATCTTTAACATGAGACTTGCATCGCTAATACTTGCGAAAATCAGTTTGCTTTGGTTTTGGTCGTCCGGAGCTTTAACAGGTTCTGTGTACGCCTCTGCTGGGTTTACTGAGAATCATAGTGTATTGGGTATGATGTCAAGATGAGAGTATCACTTCAGTCATATGGAGATGAGGATCACACAGGATACAGAACTAGTACTCTTAAATGTTGCAGCTATTGGGATAGTATGACTAGGTCATGATTATCCAATTACAGAGACTAGTTGTTAGTGATCTGATATATGCTTTGTACGGGGCAGACACAATTCCAGCCCTAGGCCTAACATGTGACATCTGATACTGGATCGTATTACGAATTACCATGTATACTACGCCTGATACAGATTATATATTCTTCGTTGAATATTTCTGTAGAATTGGGTAGGCACGGTACTTTGCTAGAAGCCAACCATGTCTTGTAAATTGGTGAGAACGTGGTACGGGGTACACACATGTTGGATAGTCCGACAACCGTATTTACTGCCAACATATCCAGGGATCTCTTGGGTTGCTTCCCAAAGATTCACCAATGACATTTAGCTCGAACAGAATTAATTTGGGATTAATTATGAGAGAGAAAATTAATTTGGAAATAATTACGGCAAGAATTAATCTGGGATTAAATTCGTCTAGAAGAGAGAACGCGATTAATTTAGAATTAATCGATTAAATAATATATTTGATATATTAACTGAAATTGGATTTCAATGAGGAATTAAAATTGGATTTTAATTTGGGCGAACGAATTAATTTGGAATTAATTTGAAAGCGATTATCGTAATAATTTTGCTAGGCATTATTATTTAATTAAATTGGATTTAATTACATCGCGACGAAAAATTTGTTTAATCAGATTAAACGAACCCAGGCCCAAAGTGTGTTGTGTAAGCCAACTTGAATTTTGAATTTAAAGTGGTGGACCCACTTGACTTACATCAACTAGTCATTAGATGATGGAAGTAGTTGGATACATTTAATGCATTTTTCTTTCCAACACACTAAGTTTTATTTTTGGAAAACATAACATATTAACTTGTTTTTTTGGAAAAATAAAAATCAACACAACTTCTCTCTTCTCCTATGCTTGGTCGAACCTTGCTTCTCTCCAAGGGAAAATTTTCTTCAATTTTCTTTCAAGCTAGCACTTATAAGAGTTGATTAAGGTGATAGAGAAACTCACCCAAGGGTTTGGAACTCAACATTAAGCTTTGAGTTTCTACATCCATTGGAGATTTTTGAAATTTCTCATCCGATCATTGTAAGTATTTACGCAACTTATCTTGATTTATTCACACTTTAATCTTGTTTAGAGATCCTTGGCATGTCTTAGAGACACTAACAATGGTATCATGAGCCCATCTAAACTTGATTTGAATCTAGGGTTTATACACTTGAATTTGGGGATTTTGATTGGAGCATGTATTTTTCCAAATTGATTGTTTGGTTATGGTTGGATGATGATAACTTAGAGTTATGTAAATTGGATTTGTGAAAAATTGATTGGATCAAAATTTCCCTAATTATCTTACCTTGGCCGAAACTTGACCCTAGTATGCTCATGGTGATTTTTTGAAAATTAGACAATTGGATGTGTTTATGGCATGAAATGAATATTGATTTTTGATTTAATTGGATTGAAATCAAAATTGGATATAATTTCCTTGCCTTTGCCGTGAGTTGAAGCATGCTGAATGAATTGATTTTGCTTCAATTTGTGTTGGACATGAATTGAAAATTAAGCATGATTAATTTGATTAATTAATTTTTTGGAAATATTAGATTAATAGATTAATTGTGTTAATTACACTTTAATTGGATTAATATGATATTTGGAATATTATGCTAATTTAATTTGTTGTATTTGGGCTGATGGGCTTGGTTGGGCCAAGTATGGTTTTGGACAATTGGGTTGGATCCAATTGAGCCTAAAACCATTTTCATAAAGTCCAAACTATGACTTTGGGCCTTTAATAATTTAATTAGGCCTAATGGGCCTAAATTGATTTTGGCATAGAGTGATTCCTAATTGGGCCTTGGCATTTTGGGTTTGATCCATAATGGCCAAAGCCCATCCCTAAAGAATTAATTGAAAGCCCATTGGACTTTAATTGAATTGGCATTGGATGCTAATTGGGCCTTTGAGACCCAATTGGATTAGATTTGGAATCCAAGTCTAAAAGTGCACTATTAAAAGTGTAATTGTATAATTTGGAATTAAACATGAATTAGTATTGGATACAATTTAAATTGGATTTAAAATTGTAGTTCGATATAATTCAAGAATACGTGCTTTGAGTATTTATTCTTAAACGAGTTGAACCGCGCAAATCAAATCGTTGTATGAACATTGGATGGTCATTAATTGAAGATTAATTAATTGGATTAGATTGATTGACAACATGCTTTGTGTGAATACTTGGATGTATTTGTATGAATAATGTATATCGGATGGATATTAGTTGGGTGGGGGTAATTTTGGAAATTGTTATAAATATGGTATTTATTAAATTGAACTTGCGTGTCCAGCCTTTCACCTCCTTATCTCTTTGTATTTTTCTTCTAACCAATTCCCCTCAATGTAAATAAGGTTTCTTTATGTATTATGTAATTGGGTAGAAGAATGTAAAGTGCTAGCGGGAGAGATGAGAGCGAGAGATTTGTTCTAGGAACAAATTGTATTATATATCCATCCGTATATCATTATTAATTTATCGCACCTTATTATGCTTTTAGAATGCATGTTTAAGGGTGTATGATGAGACCTAATCAAAGATAATAAATTGCTTGCCAATTTACGAAAAAACCCTCACTTTTATATTAAGCGTTTTCCTTCCATTGAGTGGTTCTATTTCAAGATCCAAGATTGAATTTGATTTGTTGGCCAAAGTCAAGATCATTGTCCATCGTGGATGTGTTTGAACCATGAAAGCTTTGTTATACATCGCATGTCTTGGGCAGTTGTGACTTGTTGGCCAAAGTCAAGGTCACTTTTGTACATCGACGTGGATTACGAAGCTTTCCCATTGTCAATGGGACACGCTTAACTGGAATCATTAAGCTTGTTGAGCCAAAACCAAGGCTTAGTTGATTCAGAGGAAAATGTTAGGAAATATATTAGATATATGTTTTGGACTTGGAGGTCCACCTACCGGATCTAGGAATTGGATGGGATCCAATTGATCTTAGAGATCTACCTAGTTAAGTTTCATACAGCTTGTTGGCCAAAGTCAAGGTTGTGTGTTATTTAACAGGATCCTAGCCCACTAGGAAACTGGGTTTCCTGAGTACTCAACATAGGGTTAGAGGCTCGCCGAAAAATAGTGGGAGGCCAGTATTAAATTTACAATTTCGTTTAATACTCGCTAATACGCGCTCTTTTATTATATCTCGATATATATATATATATATATTAGTTGGACTAATATCATTTATTATTTTTTTTGAACAGTTAGACTGTACAAGACACTACTCCACTTATAGTTTGTTATATAGTTGGACTATAGTAACCATTTCATTTTGAGTGTACCCGATATCATTGATTGGATAGTTGGACTATTACAATCGAGATGGCTGGAAAGATTAGCGTTAGGGACATCATCATGGGTGACAATATCTTTAACGGCTCCAATTTTCCAGACTGGGAAATGAATCTCAAGATAGTCCTGGGATCTGAGAAGTTACTTTATGTTATAAAGAGACATCTCGGGCCTGAGCCCAGACATGAGCGGGCAGTAGATCATGAGCTTTGGAAGACTCATCGAGATGATAACTTCACTACTCAGTCTGTCATGCTTGCCGCAATGACACCTCAATTTCGTCATCAGAACAAAGGATTGGATCCTTATAACATGATGTTGAAATTGAAGGACCTTCACATATCTAACCTTAGATCTCAGAAGTACGAATTGTAAAAGAAGATCTTTCGCTCGCGTATGTTAGAGGGTACATCTGTCGAGCACTACGTGTCACTGATGATTGCTGACATCGAACAGCTAGGTCAGCTAGGCATTACCTTTGAGGCCGAGACTTCCATAGATTTGATCTTACAGTCTCTGCCCGATTGCTGGGGCGGGTTCATCATGAACTAAAATATGATGAACCAAGAAAAGACTCTTAGAGAGTTAATGGCGATACTGAAATAGGCAGACCCAAATCTTCTGAAAGGCAAGAAGCGTGAGGCGCATCTTACTTCGACATCCCAGAAAGCCAAGGCTTGGCCGAAGGCTTCTGGGGATGTGAATAAGAAAAAGAAAAATGGCAAGGCTAAATCGTCATGGTCTTCTGGGAAGACTATGGATAAATCCCAAGACGTCTGCCTACACTGTGGCAAACGGGGTCACTGGAAGCGTGACTGTCGTAAGTACAAGGCAAATTTGAAGGAAGCGAGGGCGGGTAAGGCTCCGACCTCAGATATGTTTGTTATTGAAATAAATATGTCCACTACTGGTTTTAAAAATTGGATTTTTGATTATGGATGTGGTACTCACATATGTACTGATGTGCAGGATCTGCAGATTAGCAGGAGACTGGCTTCAGGAGAGATCGACCTGCGAGTCGGAAATAGGACGAGAGTCGCTTTTTTGGCCGTAAGGACCTATGTTTTGAATATACCCTCAAGGCATGTAATTACATTAGGTGACTGTTATTTTGTACCTAGTTTGACTAGGAACATCATCTATGTATCTTGTTTAACCCAATGCGAGTATACCTTTGTATTCTGGAACACTGGGTGTTTTGTATATAAAGATGACATTTTGATATGTACAGCAGATGTTAATAATGGTCTTTATATTTTGAATATAAATGAATCTTAAACATATAACATGACAAACAAAAGGCTCAAATTGAGTAAAACAGATGAAACTTATATGTGGCATTGTCATCTAGGACATATTAACAAGACTCGTATATCCACACTTTCGAATAGTGGATACTTGGATGGATTTGATCCTAATTCATATGACGTCTGCGAATTTGATATTAATCTTATTGAGGAAGGTGAACCGGCTATGTATGAGGAAGCGATACAAGGTATCGAATCCGCTTTATGGCAAGAGGCCATGAAGTCCGAAATGGATTCCATGTATACCAACCAAGTTTGGACACTGGTTGATGCACCATAAGGCATTAAGCCTATTGGTTGCAGATGGGTCTTCAAGAAGAAGACATACATGGATAGCAACATATAAACGTACAAAGCTATGCTTGTAGCGAAAGGGTAGTGTCAATGACATGGTGTCGATTACGATGAAACTTTTTCACCTGTTGCCATGATTAAATCCATTCGGATAATGCTTGCTATTGCTGCATATTTCGATTATGAAATATGGCAGATGGATGTCAAAATCGCTTTCCTTAATGGAAACCTTTTGGAGGATGTTTATATGCAATAGCCTGACGATTTTTTCATGCCAAAACATGCAAACAAGGTTTGCAAGTTAAATCGATCCATTTATGGATTGAAGCAAGTGTCACGTTCTTGGAACCAACGTTCTGATGAGATCATAAAAGAATATGGTTTCATTCAAAACGAAGATGATTCTTATGTATATAAGAAGGTTAGTGGGAGCGCACTGACATTCATTGTACTATATGTTGATGATGTATTGCTTTTAGGCAATGAAATTCTCATGCTACAATCGGTGAAAGCTTGGCTTTCATTAAAATTCTCCATGAAAGACCTGAGAGAAGCAGCCTTTATTCTGGGAATAAGAATCTACCGGGATAGATCCAGAAAGCTGCTTGGACTCTCCCAGAGCTCGTATATTGACAAAGTGTTGAAGAGATTCAACATGGATCAGTCTAAAAGGGGGCTGCTTCTAGTGTCATATGTCGTCTCTCTATCTAAGGACATGTGTCCCAAAACTCAAGATGAGAGAGATTCAATGAATTGGATCACGTTCGCTTCCGCAGTCGGATCGATCATGTATGCCATGATATGTACGCGACCTTATGTTTTGTATGTTTTGAGCATGTGCACTCGCTATCAGGCCGATCTAGGTGATGGTCACTGGATTGCTGTTAAGAACATCCTTAAATATTTTAGACGATCTAAGGATGCTTTCTTAGTCTGTGGAGATGGAGAACTTGAGGTGACTAGGTTCACCGATGCAAGTTTCCAAACTGATAAAGACGACTGTAAGCTGCAATCGGGGTATATATTTTATTTGAATAACGGAGCAGTGAGCTGGAAATCTTCCAAGCAAGAGACTGTTGCCGATTTAACAACAGAAGCATAATATATTGATGCAGCTGAGGCAGCAAAAGAAGTAGTTTGGATCCGTAAATTCCTAATTGGATTATGAGTAGTTCCGTTAGCAGCTGAGCCCATACCTTTGTATTGTGACAATAACGGGGCTATAGCACAGGCTAAGGAACCGCGGTCTCATCAACGATCCAAACATGTACTTCGAAGGTTTCATCTAATTCGTGAGATCATACATCGTGGCGATGTAAAGATCGAAAAGATCGCATCAGATGACAACATTGCAGATCCACTGACGGAAGCTATTTCTCAGCAAAAGTATGAGCGACATATACATAGTTCAGGTGTTAGATACTTGAGTGATTGGCTATGAGCCAAGTGGGAGATTGTTGGACAATTATGACCCATAGCATCACTATTTGTAAAGAACATGGTGTTTTTGTACAAATTAACTATGTGACAAAAGAAAATGATATTTTATCATTTTGTAATTGGATTACTTGGATATATAAATGATAAAAGTCCATATGGTTAAATTGGATTAATAAGATATGAGACAGTATTAATCCACGAACAGTTTGATCATTAAATATCCCTAGTTATAGTATTATCGAGATTGGACATCGATAATGTGGAATAGACTAGTATTACACTTATGCGCGTTATGAAATCTTAACGGCATAGTTCTCATATATTTAAGTATTAGATACTTATGCAAGTGTAATATGAGGTTCTGTTAGCCATTGGACTAGGAACAGCTTCGCTCTGGATAGACCTCTCGGAGTCCCATTGGTATTATGATTGTGTCTATGGGAATCTGAATCAGGGTAGGTGTATGTGATCTTTAACCTGAGACTTACATCGCTAATACTCGACTCGAACAGAATTAATCTGGGATTAATTATAAGAGAGAAAATTAATCTGGGATTAAATTCGTCTAGAAGTGAGAACGTGATTAATTTAGAATTAATCGATTAAATAATATATTTGATATATTAATTGAAATTGGATTTCAATGCGGAATTAAAATTGGATTTTAATTCGGGCGAACGAATTAATTTGGAATTAATTCGTAAGCGATTATCGTAATAATTTTGCTAGGCATTATTATTTAATTAAATTGGATTTAATTACGTCACGATGAAAAATTCGTTTAATCGGATTAAACGAACCCAGGCCCAAAGTGTGTTGTGTAAGCCAACTTGAATTTTGAATTTAAAGTGGTGGGACCCACTTGACTTACATCAACTAGTCATTAGATGATGGAAGTAGTTGGATGCATTTAATGTATTTTTCTTTCCAACACACTAAGTTTTGTTTTTGGAAAACATAACATATTAACTTGTTTTTTGGAAAAACGAAAATCAACACAACTTCTCTTTTCTCCTATGCTTGGCCGAACCTTGCTTCTCTCCAAGGGAAAATTTTTCTTCAATTTTCTTTTAAGCTAGCACTTATAAGAGTTGATTAAGGTGATATGGAAACTCACCCAAGGGTTTGGAACTCAACATTAAGCTTGGAGCTTCTACATCCATTTGAGATTTTTGAAATTTCTCATCCGATCATTGTAAGTATTTCCACAATTTATCTTGATTTTTTCACACTTTAATCTTGTTTAGAGATCATTGGCATATCTTAGAGACACTAATAATATATTATCGGATCTTTGTCTAATATATATATATATATATAAACCAAATTTAGTTTCAATCTAATCAAATTGGATCGAATATATATAATAAAAGAAAAGAGGTGCGACTATAAATAAGTAATATTATGGAAAAGAAATTGTTTGTATTCATGAATCAGATATAAATACGATCCGGATTGGCGTTTCGAGCACCAACTCTAACATCCTTATCGTATGGTTGTTTGCACATGTTAAAAATATTATGTTTCAATGTCATATTGCCAAAAGATAAATTCATGATTTCATTCTTGCAATTAATTATAGCGTTAGTTGTTGCTATAAATGCACGACCAAGTATTATAGGAATCAGCTTATAACTGTCTGCTACAGGTTGTGTTTCCAAGACAATAAAATCCACGGGATATATGAATTTATCGACTTGTAATAACACATCTTCCATAATTCCTTTTGGTACCTTGACTGATCTATCGGCAAGTGAAAGAGTGGTTGAGGTTGGTTTTAACTCGCCAATATTAAGTTGTTGGTAAACCGAAAATGGAAGCAAATTGACACTGGTTCCAAGATCAAGAAAAACATGTTCAATTTTTTGATTTCCAATAATACAAGAAATAGTTGGACAACCAGGGTCCTTGTATTTCAATGCATTATTAGTTGAGAGAATAGAACTTACATGTTCAGCTAGAAAAATTTTCTTTCTTACCTGATGTTTTCTTTTAACGATGCACAAGTCTTTCATAAATTTGGCATAAGATGGTATCTGTTGGATGACATCTAACAAAGGAATATTGACCTTTACCTGTTTGAATATTTCATATATCTCTGAGGAAAGGTTCAATTTCTTTATTTTTAATGCTTGAGGAAATTGAGGTGCATAAGAAAAATTATTATCATCAACGACGGGTAATGGTTCATCAACCTCTTCTTTACCCTCTGAATCTAATTTATTTTCAGCTTCGCGAGGTTCAAGAATAGGTCTGTGGATGACCTTACCATTGCGAAGAATAATAACATATTTGACATGGTCTATATGTTGACTACCAGAACTACTCTCGTGAGGGTTTTGATGACTCTTGGGGTTTGGCTGTGGTTGTGCAGAAAACTTCCATTTCTCATTAATGGTCTAAACAGATGTGATTTTGGAGAAAGTATCTTTCAGATCAATCAATGTTTGCACATTTTGATTATTGATGGCTTCTTGTTTCTCAATGAATGCATGTGACCGGCGTAATCACACGCGTATAACTCAAGCGCACGTATGGATGGTGACTTTAAACAGAAAATAAATTTGTGAAAAAGGAAATTGAGGAAAATTTAATATTATTAAACTATCTATGATTGTGAATCATTCCAATATCTTTTAAAAAATGAAGTGGTTATTTTATGTTTGTGTAATATATAACCTGGAACACGAAATTCTGCAAAAGCCTCTGCTGATGGTCAGATGCAAATACCCAGTGTAACCCAATTAATCATATGTCTATGTCAACCAAGTTACATGAGTTCATTAAGTTTAAGGAAGATCGTGGGCTATTAAGTCTAAGGCTGAAACCTAAAATTCATTTGTCAAGTTTATTTTAAGTTTACCCGATCAATCTTATTAGTGGCCAGTTAACAATAAGCATTAAGCTTAAGACTTAATAAGTAAACCTTTATATTACCTAAACTATAAAATAACCCATTATAAACCGGTGATATTGGAATTCATCACAACCCCAGATAACTAACTTAGTTACGACACATATCTAAGGCTAGTAAAAGCTTAAATAAAATAAAAGACATAAAGTAAATGCTGGAAAATAAATGCTGGAAATTAAAAATGTAAAAATACAATAAAAGAAAATATTGAGGTTAAAGGATCCACTTTTATCACTACTATTTTAGATATCTCCCTTATTATAATATATAAACTTTGTGTGATAATTACCAACCAGCCATATAGGCGGTATCCTGATTAAATCAAATTAATAATTAATTACCAATCGACCAACCAGGCGATATCCAGTTTAGTCAAGTTTAAAACCAATTTCAATAATTACCAACCGATCAATAAAGCGATATCCTCATTAATTGAGGTTTTAAATAGTTTATAAATTATAATTAAGGGAGATTAATCTAAATATTAGTAATAAAAGCTTTACCTTTTACCCTAGCAGGTGGAGTTACCTCCTCATTTCTGAAAAGTAAAAAATTGAAAAGTAAAGAAAGGAACGTATTATGCGTAAAAGAAAATTATAGAAAGTAAAGACTGAAAAGTAAAGAAAAGAAAGTGCAAATGCGAAAATTAATTACTGAAAGCTGTTAATAAACACAGAAGATACAATTCTCTTAGTATTCTTAAGGAATTACACAGAGAAAAATATATATTCAAATCTGAAATTCGGCCATCTATTTATAGGCAAAAAATGGCTCGCGCGTCGCGATGCGGAAGATTGTTCTTGCGTCGCGATGCGACGTTGATGAAGGACGTGTGGCACGCTGGTTACGGAGATGGTGACACGTGGCAGGCTAAATGATTATTTCAATAATTGTGTTGTTGTGGCGATGACATGGCGATGTCGATTGTCGGCAGGATGTGATGATGACACATGGCATAAGATGATTGGCTGATGATGATGTGGCTGACACGTAATAAGCTGACTCGGCATGTGACTGATGTGGATGCCACGTGGCTGACACATGGATGACACATAGTCGACACATGGTGATGGCGATGGCGATTGTCGGCAGCATGTGATGATGACACGTGGCACGGCGCATGTTAGCGGATCTGCTCTGATGTTGACACGTTGCAGGCGCACGTTAGCAAAGGCGCATGTTAGCAGACTTCTCAGATTTTGACACGTGTCCCGGCGTATTTTAGCATGATTCAGTGCACGTTAATGGTCGCAACGCAGGATGCGAGTCTCGACGCCCAAATGACAGTTTTGCCATTTTTGTCCGTTTTTCACTGTTTTGGCCCTGATTTGATTCCAGAGAGTCCTGAAACTTTATTTATCTACAAAATAATACAAATCACATCAAAATATTCACAAAACTCAAGAAACTATACAAAATATTAGGTCAAATGAGTGGAAAATATGTTGGACAATTATGACTCATAGCATCACTATTTGTACAGAACATGGTGTTGTTGTACAAATTAACTATGTGACAAAGGAAATTGCTCTTTTATCATTTGTAATTGGATTACCTGGAGATATAAATGATAAAAGTCATTATGATTAGTTCCAGATTAATAAGATATGAGACAGTATTAATCCACAAAGGTTTAATCATTAAATATCTCTAGTCGTAGTATTATTGAGACTGGACATCGATAATGCGGAATAGGCTAGTATTACACTTGTCGTGTTATGGAAGCGTAACGACATAGTTCTCATATATTTGGGTATTGGATACTCATGCAAGTGTAATAGGAGGTTCTGTTTACCGATTGTATGAAAACAGCTTCGCTCTGGATAGACCCATCGGAGTCCCATTGGTAGTATGACTATGTGTCTATGGGAATTTGAATCAGGGTAGGTGTATTTGGTCTTAACCTGAGACTTGCATCGCTAATACTTGCGACAATTAATATACTTTGGTTTTGGTCGTCCAGGGCTTTAATATGTTCTGTGTACGCCTCTTCTGGGTATACTGAGAATTGTAGTGTATTGGGTGTGATGTCAAGATGGAAGTATCACTTCAGTCATATGGAGATGTGTAACATCCCGCCTAGGCCAGGATGCTACCGGCAGGAGACAGGAAAACACATCTCCATAAGCCTCTGATTCTAACGAAATTTCGGCATGATGTAAGTAGAACATCATGCAACCTGGCTTATAGCCAGCATCCAAATACAGCAAAAACAAAACAATCTCGGCCTCAGGCCGGTAACTCAACATCAATGCATCCATTTACAAGGCCTCAGGCCTGAACTCAATAAACAAATTGCAAATACTTGGCCTCCGGCCAGAACTCAAAAATAAAACTAAGCTATTACACGACTAATACATAAAAGATACAAATGCAAATTCAAAGACCATACAAAAGGCCGTGAGGACCCATAACTCAACCCAGGACTCTCTTGATTGCAATTGGGGCGATCCACCGTCTTCAAAGTCTTCACTGAACATAAGCGGGTTCTATTTGACAGCTACTGACCTGCAAACTACAAACTGAAATGGCGTGAGTCATAATAACCCAGTAAGTAATCATACTCATAACTACAGCATAAACACACAATAGCTTATAATATTGTTTCATTAAGTTTCTAAATCTATCTTTTACTGTAATCAAGCAAATACATTTCCCTCCTTATCTCTCAAATTGTATACCACTCTCATATAAGATTACATAGTTAACATATTAATCAAAGCGTACTATTTAATTTTGTTTAACTCCTTTATTTTTCAGATATCAGAAGTATCATCAATTCAGCTTTCTCTATACTATTACTCATCACATTCTTTTATTACTTACATACAGTCTAAAATTAAATCACTCACTTACATCTTTACATCACATTTATGTTACTAATCTTACACACTTACTTGAATTCATAATGATCTATAATGCATATATGAAACCAAACCTCATACGTACCTCATACGTACCTCATAAGTCATAATTCTATAACACTTGTATATCGTGCTCACAATATAACATATATTCATTGTAAGTCATAAATCTCTTATGCATACGTATGTACCAACATATATTCTTAAGTAGCGTTATATTCATTTATCTTAAACTATAAAGTTCAAACCCATTATCACTGACCATGCTACTATGTACTTGTATTCTACACATATTACTTCGATATGAACATGCTACACATAAAATCTTCCATATATATACATAAGCATAATAATGAGATCATGTATCAATGTTAACGGTATGAATCTAATGTACTCATGCTATGATGTTTTGTCAACTACCATATGTATCTCATAAGAATCACCAGAATCCATGATATATATGCATGATGGTAAATCCTACTCTGCTCTAACATGTTATGCTTTTAGAAAATACTTTCTGAAAATCCTTCTGAAAGCTCTTTGCTGAAAACTTTATCTCACTCTTTCTTTCTGAAAAAGCTATTTCGGAAAACTGTAACTGGAAACTGAAAACGGTGTTTGAAACTGTAATTTGTATTTGAAAACTGAAAATGTATCTCAAAACTGTAAACTATATTTGAAAACTGTAACTGAAACTTTCTATGAGTTCTGTATCTCCGAAAACTATTTTCTGAAAAATCTGATATTGCAAAACTTCTTTCTGAAAACTGGTATCTGAGTGTCTGTAGAAAAACTAACGCATGGAGGCGTTACGTCTCACCGTCCCCCCATACGCCCTAGAGTCAGATATGAAAACCCATGACATTGTGGCGTTACGTATCGCCGTCCCCCAAAGCATGACATACCTACCCTACAACTAGTGGTCTTGGGGCGTTACGTATCGCCGTCCCCCAAGCCACAATCTGGAGCTAGGGGTGAGGATCTATGCTACCACCCAAGCTCAAACTGGGGTCTAGGGGCGTTACGTATCGCCGTCCCCCTAGCCCATCTGGAGGATCTGAGAGCGTCCCCTCAGTCCTCAACATGTGCACATTTCTCTGAATCTGTCAATTCCAACAATGTACAACTGGGATGGGTCAAATCCCAAATCCTGAATCCAAAGTATCCGTCAAATCCAAACTGTGTCTCAAGTTACATACTGGGGTGAGTTTTTTTTACCTCATGCCCCGAAAACCATAAAATCATGATCTGTATCTTAAAACTGTAAAAATATTTGTGAAATCCATTTCTTTCAAAGGGGAACACTTAAAACTTTTCTTTTAAAAATATCTTTAACTTTTCTTTAAAACACTTTTTGAATTTCAAAACCTTTCTCGTTTCATCATGTATGTATATGGATATGATCATGCACGTGTTTATGTGTATGCACAAGGTAATGAACTATGCATTCTATTCTTTATATGCTTATGTCTTGAATCATCTCACATTCTATATGCTTATACTATTCCCAGTATACTTAAACACATTCAAGCCATCATAACTTAGCTTACCTCTATAACTTACCTTATTGATAGCTCACAACAATATAATGTATAATTTACATTCATACACACAATCAATCATTATAACTGAAGGTATAACTTACGATATAGAAGTTTACTTATTTATTCATTTACATAAATCTCTGATCATTTATAATCATACTAGAACATCTATCTCAACATTAGGCTCAAATACATACAAACAATTTATATATACTTACTTATTTCTCCATAAACCTAAATACTCTTGTTTATATGTGTATATACTCGTATTCTTGTTCCTGTATCATTCTACGTACACTGAACATATACAGTCACTTCTCACAATTGCTATTTTCTAAACTTTAGTCTCATACCCTAGGGTGTAGTTTTCTACATCCCCCATACCCAAGTTTCATTTAATTATGATTATAAACATAACATCATTCATATGCTCTATCTATCTATATTAATACATATACTTATTTACATCTAGACATGCTTCTCTTTACTTCTATATACGCATGCTTATCTCTTGCTTATGTGCATGCTTATGATTGTTTATCCTCATCTATGTTTGCATACAAACACACCTGTCTCTTTGTCCTATATTCATCTTTATATATATATATATATATATATATATATATATATATATATTTAATAAATATATCGATATACTATCTTATTACAGTACTAGTTTCGAACATCGTTAAGTCTACCAAGTACTCAGAACATGAGTTATTACCTGTCTAGGCGAATGCCCGCGATCCGAGTCCGATCTGTCAAACAAGTAATAACACAAGGTTAGTACCGCTATTTGCGGAACTTCCAACTCATCTATAATAACTACGGGCTTCCCCGGAACACCCGAATCATCAACGATACTACGGTACAAACTTCATTACTCTAATACATATCTTTCTATACTATTCCAACTAGCTGGGTAGCCTAGAATCTCGTTTTACGCGTTTGCGGCAAACCTTGCGGAAAAGTTTCCGCAAACGCTACGGAAGGGTCTCGAACCCTCCGAACTACTCCAGAATTACCAAATTACCCTCGCAATATCATATATATAATATTTTTCATGATTACAGTTATCTACGCTCGGTCGCGCGAGAAATTCCGTTTTACCGAAAACTCGCTAATTCTACCGGATCGATCAAATCTCATCTGTTTCCCCCCGGATTCTACCATATTTTTCGTTTTAACATATTATATCACATTCAATTCAATTCAATTCATGTCCATTTATTACACTACGGAACTACTGGAAACATCCGAATATATAACTATAAACTTTAAAATAGCAATTTCTAAACGGAGAGTCGTACCGAAATTCCGAGGCCATATTCGGACTCCAATCGGCCATACGAACGCGCTGGTGCGATCAGAATTTCAATCGGAGCTACTGTTCATCGCAGGTTACTATTCATCCGCCGATTCTTTCCTCGATTCGTGAGTAACCGGCCGCTGTTCGGCAAAACCGACTTCGCACACTCGTAGTACTCTCTGAGGGCTTCGATTTGGTAGGTGGCTCGGGCCGTGAAATAGACCGACGAGTCGGGATCGAGAAACCCATGGGCGCCTCTTTCCACCTCTTTTTCCCGCCGTTCACCGGCATACTGCATCGCCGCCGGCCATCACTAGACGCATGATGGCCGGGCGCCTCATCCTGGACAGTCGCGCCGGTCGGCGGTGGCCGGCAAGCCACCGGCGCGACCAACGAAAGTCTGGACGTCAAATGGCGTGGGGGGTGCAAGTGAGGGTTTTGGTTTGGTTTTGCTTCCTATGCTATTTTTGAGGCTTATATACTCTCTTGGAAAATATCAAAAAGGTCCCCACGAATTTGCTTTTTAGCCCCTATCATATAACTTTCTGCAATTTCGTATTTTCAGAGCCCTTCTGACTCGATTCTCGAAAAGTGCTCAACACGAAAATTGTTCGTCTCGGAAAACCGAGTCTGATGGTTCAAGAATCAACTCGATCGGAGTTTGTTTACTAATTCTGTGACCAAAACTGTAAACTTTACGTGTTTTGCGAAAATCGCGTAACTGACTTTTGATCCCCCGCGTTTTCCGACGCGACAAAAATTCCTAATATATTATTCCAACTCATATATCATCACCTGAACTCTTATTCTTCATCATCATCATGCTCCGAGAGTATAACATCAGTCCGGAAATCTTCCAGAACCGTCCCGAAAATCTGAGATGTTACATGATGATCACGCAAGGATACAGAACTGATACTCTAAGTGCTATAGCCATCGGGGAAGTATGACTAGGTCATGACTTTCTGATCAAAAAAGAGACTAGTTGCTTGTGATCTGATATATGTTTCGTACATGGCAGACACAACTCCAGCCCTAGGCCTTGCATGTGACATCCAATACTGGATCGTAATACGCAATACTACGTATACTACGCGTGACAAAGATCATATATTCCGTAGAAGAATATTTCTGGAGAATTTGGTAGGCACGGTGCTTTGCTAGAAGCCAACCATGTCTTGTAAATCGGTAAATACGTGGTACCGGGTACGCACGTGTTCGGATAGTCTGATGACCGTATTTACTGCCAACATATCCAGGGATCACTTGGGTCGCATCCCAAAGATTCACCGATGATGTTTGACTCGAACAATATTAATCTGGGATTAATTAAGAGAGAGAATGTTAATCTGGGATTAATTTATAGAGAGAAAATTAATCTGGGATTAATTACGGCAATAATTAATCTGGGATTAGTTATCAGAGAAAGAATTAATCTGAGATTAATTGCGTCGAGAATTTATCTAGTATTAAATTCGTCGAGAGGAGAGAACGCGATTAATTTGGAATTAATCGATAAAATAAATTAATAGTTAAATTAGATTTTACTATTTAATTTATTTAATTGTGCTAAATAATATACTAGATATATTAATTGAAATTGGATTTCAACAGGAAATTAAATTAGATTTTAATTTTAGCGAACGAATTAATTTGGAATTAATTCGCGAGCAATTTCCGTAATAATTTTACTGTGTATTATTATTTAATTAAATTGGATTTAATTATGTCGCGACGGAAAGTTCGTTTAATCGGATTAAACGAATCCGAACCCGAAGTGTGTTGAGCAAACCCACTTGAATTTTGAATTTAAAGTGGGGCCCACTTTACTTACATCATTAGTTATCTTAGGTGATTAACATGAGTGATGGGTTTTGATGGTATCTAACAAAACACTCAATATTTAATTTTGTAAATGGATCACTCTCTCCTCTCCCTGATATTAGGCCGAATTGGCCTTTATTTGTTAAAATTCGGCCTTTGTTGTCAGATGGCCGAATGGCCACAAAATCAAAATGGAATGTATTGGCCGAATTGGCATCTGACCGCTTGCTATATAATAGGTTGAAAAGAAAAACACATGGCCGAATGAAATGAAAAAGAAAGCCACTGCCTCTGTTTCGAAAAAGGAAAAAGAAGGCCACTGACTTTTATTCTTATTGGCTGAGTGGGCATTTGAAGAAATTGCCAAATGCAGCATTTGTTTTTTCTTTTAGAAATTAAAAACAAATGGCTTCTGCTTTTCTTTTTAAAAATTGCATTTGGTCTTCATGGCCGAATGGTGCAATGGCCGATTCCTTCAACCTCTCTCTTCGGCAAATTTATTTCTCCTATGGAGATAAAATTTATTCCATTTATTCTTGCTAACATATAAGGGAGTCAAAAGATGGTGATAGGATACTCACCCAAGAGCTTGGAAGCTTCAACATCTATAAAAATTTTGAACTCAAGCCGATCAATGTAAGTCTTCCGCAACTTATTTTTTATTATTATTCACACACGAATCACGCTTAGAGATCCCGTGGCACGTCTATGACACTTACAATGGTATCAGAGCGATCTAAGCATGATTTGAAAATCTAGGGTTCTAAACTTTAATTTGGGATTTTTATGTTTGGAGCTTGATTTTCCTAAATTGGTTGATGGGTTGTGTTTGAATGATGATGAATTGGATTTGTGCATCCTTAATTTTGTGAAAAATTGATAGGATTAATTTTCCCCAAATTGCAACCCTTGGCCGAAAGTTATGGACCTAGAAGCTCATGGAAATTTTTTGAAATTTGACATATTGGATGTGTTGATGGCATGATAGAAATATTAAATGTTGATTTAAATTGGATTGAAATCAAATTGAATGATTTTTGTATGCCTTTGCCGTGAGTTTGAAGCATGTTAAAGATTGATTTTGCCCCAATTTTGTGTTGGACATGAATTTGGGAATTAGGCATGATTAAATTAATGTTTTGGAAACATTAGGTTAATTAATTAATTATGGTGATTGCACTTTAATTGAATTAATATATAATTTGGAATGTTGTATTAATTTAATTGTTGTATTTGGGCTAATGGATTTGGTTGGGCCAAATTTTAGTCTTGGATTATATTTGGGCCTAAACCATTTTCATAAAGTCCAAAATATGCCAATTGGGCCTTTAGTAATTTAATTGGGCCTAATGGGCCAAAATTGATTCTATGGCATATGGTGATTTCTATTGGGCCTAGGCATTATGGGTTAGATCCATTTTGGCCAAAAGCTCAAGCCTAAAGAATTAATTAAAAGCCATTGGACTTTAATTAAATAGTATTGGATACTAATTGGGCATTTGAGACCCATTAAGATTGTATTTGGAATCCAAGTCTTTAAGGCAGATAAATAAGTGTAATTATTTAATTTGGAATTAAATATGAATTAGTAATGGATACAATTTAAATTGGATTTAAAATTGTAGTTCGATATAATTCAAGAATGTGTATTTTGAGTATTTATTCTTAAACGAGTTTGACTCGTGTAAATCAAATCGTTGTATGGACATTGGATGGTCATTAATCAAAGATTAATTAATTGGATTAGATTGATTGAATAACATGCTTTGTGTGAATACTTGGATGTATGTATGAATAATGTATATCGGATGGATATTAGAAAGGTGAGTGCAATTTTGGAAATTGTTGTAATAAATTTAGAATTTATTAAATTGGACCTGCGTGTCCAGCCTATTACCTCTTTTCTCATTGTATTTCTCTTCTCACCTATTCCCCTCAATATAAATGAGGTTTCTTTAGAAGTGTTATGTAATTGGGTAGAAGTAAGAATAGTGCTAGCGGGAGAGAGAAAATGGAGAGATTTGTTCTAAGAACAAATTGTATTATATATCCATCCACATATCATTATTATTTATTTCGTGCCTTATTATGCTTTTAGAATGCATGCTTAAGGATGTATGATGAGACATAATCAAAGATAATAAATTGGTTGCCAATTTACACGAAATAACCCTCTACTAATATTAAGCGTTTTCCTTCCATTGAGTGATTCATTCTCAAGATCCAAGATTGGCACTGGTTTGTTGGCCAAAGTCAAGACCTTTGTCCATCGCGGATGTGTTTGAATCATGAAGGCTTTGTTCCATATCGCATGTCTTGTCCAAGTTGTGATTTGTTGGCCAAAGTCAAGATCACTTCTTGTCCATCGACATCGATTACGAAGCTTTCCAAAGTCAATGGGTCTCGCTTAACTGGAATCATTAAGCTTGTTGTGCCAAAGCCAATGCTTAGTTGATTTAGAGGAAAAGGTTAGGAAAATATATTGGCATATATATTATATATATGTTTCAGACTTGGAGGTCCACCTACTGGATCTAGGAATTGGATGAGATCCAATTGATCTTAGAGATCTACCTAGTTAAGTTTCATACAATTTATTGGCCAAAATCAAGATTGTGTGTTATTTAACGGGATCCTAGCCCACTAGGAAACTAGGTTTCCCGAGTACTCCACAGAGGGTTAGAGGCTCGCCCGAAAATAGTGGGAGGCAAGTATTAAATTTGCAATTTCGTTTAAATACTTGCCAATACGCGCTCATTTTTATTTTTCGTCATTAATTTTAAATATATTAGTTGGACTAATATTCAATTGTTGTTTTAATTAAACAGTTGGACTGTATTCAAACTACTTCATTTGTAGTTGGTTATATAATTGGATTATAGTAATCAATACATCTAAATGTAACTGAATAATTGTAGTTGATTATATAGTTAGACTATAGTAATCATTACATTTAATTGTACCTGAAATCGTTGATTGGATGGTTAGACTATAGCAATCAAAATGACTGAAAGATTAGCGTCAAATGACATAATCCTAGGGAAAATGTCCTTAACGACTTTAATTTTCAGATTGGGAGTAGAACCTCTCGAGGATAAGCCCGGAGTTGAGCAAATAGTAGAGCATGAGCTTAGAAAGACTCATTGTGATGATAACTTTAGTGCTCAATCCATTATGCACAGCCAGAGCTTCTTAAAAGGACATATCACAAGTTGTCTGCCTAAACTGTGGCAAACGGGGTCACTAGAAGTGTGATTGCCAGATGGACAAGGCAGACATAAAGAAAGTGAAGACGTGACAAGGTTCCGGCTTCAAGAATATTTGTTATAAACATGTTCACTACTTGTTTCAAAATTGGATTTTTGATACTAGATGTGGTACATGAATATATGTACTGATGTGCGGGATCTGCTGATTAGCAGGAAACTGGCTTCAGATGAGATCAACCTACAAGTCAGAAACAGGACAAGAGTCGCTGTTTTGGCCGTAGAAACCTAAGTTTTGGAACTGCCCTTTGGGCATGTACTTAAACTAGGAGACTGTTATAATATATCTAGTTTGACTAGGAACATTATCTCTGTTCTAGTTTAACCCGTTGTGGGTATACCTTTGTATTCTAGAACACAAGGTGTTTTGTTTATAAAGTTGATATTGAGATTTACACATTAGATGTGAATAACAGTATTTATATTTTGAATATAAATGAATCTCAAACATGTAACATGACAAACAAATAGCTCAAATTGAGTAAATCAAATGAGACTTATTTGTGGCATTGTCATCTGGGATGCATTAACAAGACTCGTATATCCACACTTTCGAAGAGTGGATACTAGGACGGATTTGATTCTAATTCAAATGATGTCTACGAATCTAGTTCATTAGGCAAAGTGCCTAAAACACCTTTTACTTGGTAAAAGTACAAGTGCCACCGATCTGTTAGCCTTTGTTCATAGTGACGTAAGTGGGCCCATGTCTAGCTGGTCTAGAGGTGGATATGAATACTTCGTAACCTTTACGGATGTGGCATCACGTTACGATTATGTGTATCTTATGAAACACAAGTCAGAAACTTTTGATAAATTCAAAGAGTTTCGACACGAAGTAAGAAAACAGACCGGCTAAGTATTAAAAACATTATGGTTGGACCATAGTGTAAAATACTTAAACATATGAGTCGCTCTGAGCTACCAATTTCCTTCTGAGGATACGCATTAAACAGTGCAGTACTTATTTTGAATAAGGTTCCATAAAAACTGTTAGACAGACTTCATATTATATATGAACAGGAAAGAAACCGAGTTTCTCATTCCTGAAGATTTGGGAATGTTGGGCATATGTTTGGATGATACCAAACTAGAACCCAAATCGGATAAGTGCCTATTTGTAATTGGTTATCCTAAGGAAACCAAAATATAGTATTTACACAACTCACAAGAGAACAATGTAATTGTTGCTCTCCATGCGGTTTTCCTAAGAGGAATTCCTATATGCAGTGGTAAGTGGGGGAAAGTAAAACTTGATGAAAATCAGAGTAATACTATTCCAGGCACTGAGTCCTTACGGAACACAAATAGTTCATCAGAGATGAAACTATACCAATAATCTTCGAATACACAAGAATCGCGTAGGTCGGAGAGAGTCAGAAAATAACCTGGGAGGTATGGGTTTCTGATCTCACCTCATGAAGATGTCAATCTTATTGAGGAAGACAAACCGGCTACGTATGAGGAAATGACACAAGGTATCGACTCCTTTTATTGCAAAATGCCATTAAGTCCGAAATGGATTCCATGTATATCAACCAAGTTTGGATACTGGTTGATGTACCAGAAGGCATTGTGCCTATTGGTACTATATGTGTCTTCAAGGAAGACATACATGGATGGCAACATACAAATGTACATAGCAATGCTTGTACAGAAAGGGTATCATCAACGACATAATGTCGACTACGATGAAACTTTTTCACATATTGCCATGATTAAATCCATTCGGATAATGCTTGCTATAACTGTATATTTCGTTTATGAAATATGACAACTGGACGCCAAAACCGCTTTCCTTAAACGGAAACCTTTTGGAGGATGTTTGTATGCAACATCCTGACGGTTTTGTCGTGCCAAAACATGCAAACAAGGTTTGCATGTTAAATCGATCCATTTATGGATTGAAGCAAGCATTGCGTTCTTGGAACCAGCGTTTTGATGTAATCATAATGGTATATGATTTAATTCAAAACGAAAATAATTATTGTGTATATAAGAGGGTTAGTGTGAGTGCACTGACAATGAATGTCTTATAAGTTGATGATGTATTGCTTTTTAGCAATAACATTCCCATACTAAAATCGGTGAAAGCTTGGCTTTCATGAAAAACTCTCCATTGAATACCTGGGAGAAGCAGACTTTATTCTAGGAATAAGGATCTACTGGGATAGATCTAGAAAGCTGCTGACACTCTCTCAGTGTTCGTATGTTTTGATATGTATGTGACCTGATGTCTCATATGCTTCGAGCATATGTTGACGCAATTAGGCCAATCGAAGTGATGGTCACTAGATTGATGTAAAGAACATCCTTGAGTATCTTGGACGAAATAAGGATGCTTTCTTTAAATATGGGGAAATGAGAACTTGAGGTGACTGGGTTCACCGCTGCAAGTTTCCAAACCGATAAAAACGACTATAAGTCACAATAAGGGTACTATATAGTTTGAATAACGGAACAGTGAGCTGGAAATCTTCCAAGCAAGATACTGTTGCTGAATAAATAACAAAAGCGGAACATTGATGCAGCTGAGGCAGCAATAGAAGCATTTTGGATCCAAATAATTCCTAATTAGATTAGGAGTAGTTCTGTTAGCTGCTGGGCTGGGCTACAGCACAGGCTAAAGAATCACGGTCTCATCATTGATCCAAGTATGTACCCCAACTAATTCATCTGATTCGTTCGATCACACATCGTGGCGATGTGATGATCGAATAAATCGCATCAGATGATAATCTTGCAAATCCACTGACGAAAACTGTTTCTCAGCAGAAGTTTGAGCGACCCATACATAGTTCAAGTGTTAGACACTTGAGTGATTGGCTATAGGCCAAGTGGGAGATTGTTGGACAATTATGACCCATAGCATCACTATTTGTACAAAACATGGTGTTGTTGTACAAATTAACTATGTGACAAAAGAAATTGATCTTTTATCATTTGTAATTGGATTACCTGGAGATATAAATGATAAAAGTCCTTATGATTAGTTCTGGATTAATAAGATATGAGACAATATTAATCCACAAAGGTTTAATCATTAAATATCCCTAGTCGTAGTATTATCGAGACTGGACATCGATAATGCGAAATAGACTAGTATTATACTTATGCGTGTTATGGAAGCGTAACGACATAGTTCTCATATATTTGGGTATTGGATACTCATGCAAGTGTAATAGGAGATTCTGTTTACCGATGGTACGAAAACAGCTTCGCTCCAGATAGACCCCTCGGAATCTCATTGGTAGTATGACTATGTGTCTATGGGAATCCGAATCAGGGTAGGTGTATTTGGTCTTAACCTGAGTCTTGCATCGCTAATACTTGCGACAATCAATATACTTTGGTTTTGGTCGTCCAGGGCTTTAACAGGTTCTGTGTACGCCTCTTCTGGGTATACTGAGAATTGTAGTGTATTGGGTGTGATGTCAAGATAGAAGTATCACTTCAGTCATATGGAGATGATGATCACGCAGGGATACAGAACTGGTACTCTAAGTGCTATAGCCATCGGGGAAGTATGACTAGGTCATGACTTTCCGATCAAAAAAGAGACTAGTCGCTTGTGATCCGATATATGCTTCGTACGGGGCAGACACAACTCCAGCCCCAGGCCTTGCATGTGACATCCGATACTGGATCGTAATACGCAATACTACGTATACTATGCGTGACAAAGATCATATATTCTGTAGAAGAATATTTCTGGAGAATTGGGTAGGCACAATGCTTTGCTAGAAGCCAACCATGTCTTGTAAATCGGTAAATACGTGGTACCGGGTACGCACGTGTTCGGATAGTCCGATGACCGTATTTACTGCCAACCTATCCAGGGATCTCTTGGGTCGCATCCCAAAGATTCACCGATGATGTTTGACTCGAACAATATTAATCTGAGATTAATTAAGAGAGAGAATGTTAATCTGAGATTAATTTAGAGAGAGAAAATTAATCTGGGATTAATTACGGCAATAATTAATCTGGGATTAGTTATCAGAGAAAGAATTAATCTGGAATTAATTGCGTCGAGAATTCATCTGGGATTAAATTCGTCGAGATGAGAGAACGCGATTAATTTGGAATTAATCGATAAAATAAATTTAATAGTTAAATTAGATTTTACTATTTAATTTATTTAATTGGGCTAAATAATATATTAGATATATTAATTGAAATTGGATTTCAGCAGGAAATTAAATTGGATTTTAATTTTAGCAAACAAATTAATTTGGAATTAATTCGCGAGCGATTTCCATAATAATTTTACTGGGTATTATTATTTAATTAAATTGGATTTAATTATGTCGTGACGGAAAGTTCGTTTAATCGGATTAAACGAATCCGAACCCGAAGTGTGTTGAGCAAGCCCACTTTAATTTTGAATTTAAAGTGGGGCCCACTTTACTTACATCATTAGTTATCTTAGGTGATTAACATGAGTGATGGGTTTTGATGGTATCTTACAAAACACTCAATATTTAATTTTGTAAATGGATCACTCTCTCCTCTCCCTGATATTAGGCCGAATTGGCCTTTATTTGTTAAAATTCGGCCTTTGTTGTCAGATGGCCGAATGGCCACAAAATCAAAATGGAATGTATTGGCCGAATTGGCATCTGACGCTTGCTATATATTAGGTTGAAAAGAAAAACACATGGCCGAATGAAATGAAAAAGAAAGCCACTGCCTCTGTTTCGAAAAAGGAAAAAGAAGGCCACTGACTTTTATTCTTATTGGCTGAGTGGGCATTAATTTCTTTTGAAGAAATTGCCAAATGCAGCATTTGTTTTTTCTTTTAGAAATTAAAAACGAATGGCTTCTGCTTTTCTTTTTAAAAATTGCATTTGGTCTTCATGGCCGAATGGTGCAATGGCCGATTCCTTCAACCTCTCTCTGGCAAATTTATTTCTCCTAGGGAGATAAAATTTATTCCATTTGTTCTTGCTAGTACATAAGAGAGTCAAAAGATGGTGATAGAGATACTCACCCAAGAGCTTGAAAGCTTCAACATCCATGAAAGTTTTGAACTCAAGTCGATCAATGTAAGTATTCCGCAACTTATTTTTTATTATTATTCACACACGAATCACGCTTAGAGATCCCGTGGCATGTCTAGGACACTTACAAAATAGTGATACATTTACCACTCATCAGCATGGAAGGTATCTTCAAGGGTTTTCCTAGGTGGTGGGACATATGGTGCATAATTCTGGGAATTTCAAAAATTATGGTTTACCTGGGGAGGTTTTTACGATGGTTGTGCTTGGTTATAATTCCTCCAATTGAAGTTTGGATGGTTTCTCCAACTAGAATTGTAGGTTTGGGAGTATGGGTTTGGATTTGGTCTCATGAAAGTGTATGGAACTGACTTGGTCATGAAGACATTCTTGCAAGGTTGGGCAAACTTGTGTGATATATTCATTTGAATTACAGATTTGACAGGTGACTTATTGAACAGACTTGACATGATCACTCTTCTTTATTTCTAATGCCTCAACTTTTTTAGCTATAGATGCATACTTAGGAAAAATGTCATGGTCTTCCCTAAAGTTAAACATACCTCTACCAGATGGCTGTGGTTTTACAGACGACTCATAAGTGCCAATTGTATCCTATTGTTGTGCATTCTCTGCTATGTGTTCTAGGTAATCTAGTGTATCTTCAAGATTTTGTCCCTAAATTCACCATTATACATCATTTCTACTATTTATCTACCCTATGGTATCAACCCCTCGTATAAGTAGGCAACTAGCTGTTGGATAATATGACCCATAGCGTCACTATTGTACAGATCATGGTGTTGTTGTACAAATTAACTATGTGACAAAGGAGATTGCACTCTTATCATTTGTGATTAGATCACCTTAGATGTATAAATGATGAGAGGTCCCTATGATTAGTTCCTGGATTGAGAATGATATGAGACAGTATCAGTCCACGAAGGATAAATCATTAAACATCCCTAGCCGGAGTATTATCGAGACAGGACATCGATAATGCGGAATAGGCTAGTATTGCACTTGTGCGCGTTGTGAGGGCACAACGGCATAGTTCTCATATATTTAAGTATTGGATACTTATGCAAGTGTGATAGGAGGTTGTGTTTCACCGATGGTACGGGAAACAGCTTCGCTCTGGATAGACCCCTCGGAATCCCATTGGTATTATGACTATGTGTCTATGGGAGTCCGACATCAGGGTAGGTGTATTTGGTCTTAACCTGAGACTTGCATCGCTAATGCTTACGACAATCAATATACTTTGGTTGAGGTCGTCTAGGACTCTAACCGGTTCTGTGTACGCCAATACTGGGTATATTGAGAATCGTAGAGTGTTGGGTGTGATGTCAAGACGGAAGTATCACTCTAGTCATAGTGGAGATGATGTCACGCAGGATACGGTATTAGTGCTCTTAAGTGATGCGCATCCAATCGTGATATTATGACTAGGTCATGAATATCCGATTATAGAGACTAGTTACCAGACATCCGACATGTGCTTCGGACGGGGCAGACACTTATCCAGCCCCAGCCCTAGCACGTGACTATCCGATACTGGACCGACATACGCAATACTGGGTATACTACGCTTGATATAGATCTTAATATTCTTAGATGAATATGACCGGAGATTTTGGTAGACATCGTGCTTTGCTAGGAGCCGACCTTGTCTCGTAAATCGGTAGAACGTAGTACTTGGTACGTACGTGATTCGGATACGCCGACGACCGTATTTACTGCCAATATATCCGGGGATCTCATGGGTCACTTCCCAATAATCCACCGATGACGTATGACTCGTACTCTATATTAATCTGGGATTAATTAGAAGAGAGAGAAAATTAATCTGGGATTAATAACAGAGATATTTTATCTAGGATAAAATATCGTCTAAAGAGAGAGAACGATTAATTTGGAATTAATCGGTAAGTTAATATATTCGATATATTGAACGAAATTGGATTTCGACGCAGAATTGAAATTGGATTTTAATTCGGGCGAACGAATTAATTTAGAATTAATTTGTTAGCGATGTGAATAGTGAATTCGCTAGGCGTAATCATTTAATTACGACGCGACGGAAAAATCGCTAATTGGGAATTAGCGAACCCGAGCCCGAGTGTGATTGCGAGCGCATTCGTATTTCAAATTCGAGTGCGGCAACGCAAGTCACATCAAGCGTCAAATCATTCGTCACATCAAGCGTCAAATCAAATGTCACTTTGAGTGATGTGACAACTTGTCACTTGATTGAATGAAAGATGTGACTTTGATGTAGTTGGTAGTGGTTGGAAAAGGCTTTAAAAGTTGATGGTAATATATTGTTACATATATTACTTTGACTTTTGAAAAGTGTATATAATATTTAATTTTAGAAATTATATATAAGATATACCAAACCATTTATTTAAAACTAATATACAACTCTCTCTCTCCCATTTCTCTCTTCATGTTCACGCCCAAATGGGCAAATAGCTTACTGGTTTGGAACCAGTAAAAACGTGAGCAGTGGGGAGCTGGAGTGGGATTTTGTGGCAAAATCTCAAGTGCTAGCACACTTACGGAACATGCGAAGGTGGTAGGGAGGTTCACCCATGAGCCGGGATCCGTTCGACGAAGCTTGGAGCTCCGTTTCGCAGCTCAAAAATAGAAGACGGAAGGCAGTGAACTGCACAACCAGTGAGCAGTCCACGCCCAATGCAGTGAGGTTTTTGAAATTTTGTTGCTTGCCGCGTCTCTCAACCGATCGATGTGAGTATTCCGCTACCTCCATTGATATGTTCACACATGATTTTCATTGCTTGTTTGATCTTGGGACCTAGAATAAACCTAAAAATGGCATCAAGAGCCTTAGGTTCAAGCATGAAACTTTTAGGGTTAAAATTTGGGAAAATTGATTTTGAGCATGATTTAGTTAAATTGTTTGATTGAGAATGTTAAATGATGTTGAATTGCATTTTGGTTGGACCAATTTGTTGAAAATTGATTTGGAATTATTTTCCCCAAATTTCATGAGTTGGCCGAATGTGTATTGTATTTGGAGTTCTTGGAATTTTGGTTTTGATTCATTGGATGAGTTAGAATCATGTAGGATGATGTTAATTTGAAGTCAATTAGATTGAATTTTGAATTGAACATTAATCCCCAATTTACTTCACATGGCCGAATTCAATATGCCCTTGAATGTCTTGGTGATTTTGATTTTGTGACATTGGATGTGTATGAAATCAAATTGGATGGTGATTTAATGTCGATTGTGGGTTCGATTGGATTGAAACCGAATCGGACACAAAATCCTTCCTTGGCCGAGAGCATGAAGCATGTAAATGGGTTTGATTTTTCATTTTGTGTGTTGGACATATAATAATGAGTTGAGTATGATTAATTGGACTAATATGATGTTTTGGAAATGTTGATTTAGTTGATTAATCATATTATACACTTTAGGTAATTAAATTGCTAAATTGGATTTATGTAATTTAATTGTTTGAGGCCTTAAATTGGATTTGGGCTTCTAAGTTGTTATGGGCTTATTGGGCTTTGTTGTACAAAGTTGGGTTTAGGCCAAATGGATTGGATCCAATTGGGCCCAAAACCTTAACCATAAAGCCCAAATGCGACTAATGAACCTTTAAAGTTCAATTGGGCCTAATGGGCCAAGATTGATTTATGGGCTTATGGGGTAAATCCCGGATTGGACTTTAGTTATCGGTTTGACCCGAGTTGACCAAAAGTCCACGCCTTAAGAAATCAATTAAAAGCCCATTGGACTTTAATTGAATTGACGTTGGACGTTAATCGGTCTTTGAGACGCGTTACGATTAAATTTGGAATTTAAATCGTAAAAGGTTTATTAATAAAGTGTAATATTTAATTTGGAATTGAATAGTGAATTAGTATTAATACATGTTAAATTGGATTTAGTGATGTAGTTTAATTTAATTCATGAATTTGTACTTTGAGTACTTATTCGCAAAAAAGTTTTGACTCGAGCAAAATCAAATCGTTGTTTGAACATTGGATGATCACATAGTTATCAGATTAATTAATTTGATTAGATTGATTGATAGCATGCTTATGTGTGAATACGTGGTTGATGAATGAATAATGTATATCGGATGGATATTAGTCGGGTGGGGAAATTTTAGAATTGTTGTAATAAATTCGATTTATTAAATTGGACCTGCGTGTCCAGCCTTATCACCTCTATTCTCTTTGTATTCTCTTCTCACCTATTCCCCTCAATGTAAATGAGGTTTCTTTAGAAATGTAGTGTAATGGGTAGAAGTAGTACAAGTGCTAGCTTGAGTGAGAAAGGGAGATTTGATCTAGGATCAATGTAAAGTATCCATCCGCATATCATTATTATTTTATTTCATACTCGCTTTATTATGTATTTAGAATGCATGTTTAAGGGTGTATGATGATGAGACCTTAACAAAGATAATTAAATTGGTAGCCAATTTTCACGTGAAAAACCCTCAACAAATATCATGCGTTTTTCCTTCCATTGAGTGATTCTTACTCAAGATCTGAGATTGGCATGGGTTGTTGGCCAAAGTCAAGCCCCTGTCCGTCGAAGATGTGTTTGAATCACGAAGCTTTGTTCCATATTGGTGTCTTGTCCAAGTTGTGGTTTGTTGGCCAAAGTCAAGACCACTTCTTGTCCATCGACATTGATTACGAAGCTTCCATGGTCAATGGGTCCGCGCTTGACTGGGATCATTAGGTTTGTTGTGCCAAAGCCAAGGCCTAGTTGATTCAGAGGAAAAAGGTTAGGGTATATATTGGATATATAGGCATATATGAGATATATGTTTCGGACTTGGATGTCCACCTACTGGATCTAGGAGTTGGATGATATCCAATTGATCTTCGAGATCTACCTAGTTAATTATCATACAATTTGTTGGCCAAAGTCAAGATTGTGTGATATTTAACGGGATCCTAGCCCACTAGGAACACGGTTTCCCGAGTACTCGACAGAGGGTTAGAGACTTGCCGAAAAATAGTGGGAGGCAATAATTGAATTTGCAATATTCGTTCATTACTCGCCATACGCGCTCAAACAAATATCATTCGTCGTAATATTAAATGTTAGTTGGACTAATATTTAAATTGTTGTTTTAATTAACAGTTGGACTGTATTATATTTGATTATATAATTGGATTATAGTAATCAATATATTTGAATTAATTGATTTCAATTTACAGTTGATTTTATAGTTAGACTATAGTAATCAATGTAATTGAGGTTAATTAATTTAGACTATATTTGATTATATAGTTGGACTATTATGATCATTATAATATATAGTACCACATATCGTTGATTAAATAGTTGGACTATTAGAATCAAGATTAAAATTGAAAGATTGGACATTTAAATATAATCTTGGATTAAAAATATTTAAATGGTTTAATTTTCAAATTGGGAATTAAATTTCAGGATGGTCTGGAAATAAATAATAAGTTATTCTATTTGATAAAATAACCTATTATGCCTAAGCCCAGAATCAAGCAAATAAGTAGAGCATAATCTTTGGACTTATGTGATGATGACTTTAGTGCTTAATTCATAATACTTGACATAAATCTATGTTTAGATTTAAGATATTAAATTGCAATTAATAATTCTTGGAGAATAAATGACTAATCTCACGGAGATAAAGTCAAACTTTGCAATTAAGCTAGTAGCGCAAGGCGCACCTTACTTCAATATTCTAGAAACCCAAGGCTTGGCCAGAGGCTTCTGAAATATTGGAAAGGGCAAAGGCAAAATCATTATGATCTTCTGGGAAGATAAAGGACATATCCCAAAGTGACTATCGTTTGGATATGGCAGACACGAAGGAATTAAAGAAAGGGCGAGGCTTTGACTTTAAAAATTATTTGTCAAAGTTATGTTCACTACTAGTATTAAAATTAGATTTTAAATACTTAGTGTGGTACAAAATATATGTATTGATGTTCAGAATCCGCTATGAGCTGGATACTGACTTCAAGCTGAGATTGCTCTACGAATCGGAAACGGGACGAAAGTCGTTTGTTTCGACTGTAGATACCTAAGTTTAGGAACTACCCTTCGGGGTGTGTACTTAAATTAGGAACTGTTATAATGTAACTAGTTGGACTAGTAACATTATCTGTATATCAGTGTTTAATCCGTTGCGGATAAACCTTATATTCTAGAACACTAAAGTGTTTCATTATATAAAGATGATACTGAGATAAACACATTAGATGTGAGAAACAGTATTTATATTTTGAATATAATTAAAATCTCAAACATATAAAATGACAAATAAATAGCTCAAATTGATTTGATCAATAGAGACTTATTGTGGCATTGTCGTCTGGGACACAATTAAATAAGACTCGTATATCCACACTTTTGAAGAGTGGGTACTGGACTGTTTTGACTAATCAAATAAAGTCTACGAATCTAGTTTATTAGGTAAAGCACCTAAAATACTATTTACTTGGTAATGGTGAAAAAGCCACCGATCTGTTAGCCCTATTCATTGTGAAGATAGTGGGCCCATATCTAGCTAGGCTAGATGTGAACATGAATATTTCGTGACCTTAGCGGATGTGGCATCACGTTATGGTTATGTGTTTCTTTTGAAGAACACAAATCGGAAACTTTTAGAGTTTCGACACGAAGTAAACAAGCAGATCGGCTATAGTATTATACCGTCACGTAAGACCGTAATGAAAATACTTAAGCAGTAAGTTTCAAACATACATGAAAGAGTATTATATTCTTTCAGATGAGGACTCCTCCCGAGACACGTCAGTTAGACGGTGTGTGTCCGAACAAAAACGAATTTTGTTGGACATGATAAGGTTTATCACGAGTCGCTCTGAGCTATCATTTCCTTCAACAGGATATGTATTAACAGTGCAAAAATTATTTAGAATAAGGTTCCATGAAAATCTGTTGACAGATGTCATATAGGATAGGAACAGGAAGAAACAGGGTTTCATCACTCCTAATAATTTGGGTATGCCGGGCATAACGTTTGGATGATACCAAACTAAGAACCCAAATTGGATAAGTGCCAAATATAGGTTATCCTAAGGGAAACCATAAGTATAGTAACTTATATATCTCACAGAGAACAATGTATGTAATTGTTGCTCACCATGCGATTTTTCCTAAGAGGAATACCGATATGCAGTGGTCAGTGGGAGGATAGTGATACTCGATGAAAAGGAGTAATACTGTTCGAAGCACGAAATCCTTAATGGAACACAAACGGTTCATCAAGGATGAATTATACCATTAATCTTCGAATACACAAGAACATCGTAGATCGGATAGAGTCAGAAACAACCTAGGGTATGGGTTTCTGATCTAACCCTCATAAAGATATCAATCTTATGGAGGTATACCATCCGACTACGTTTGAGGAAGTGATACAAGGTATCGACTCCCTATTTTGGCAAAGTGCCATGAGTCCAAAATGGATTCCATGTAAAACAACTATTTTGGATACTAGTTGTTGTACCACAAGGCATTGTGCCTATTGGTACATTAAACGCCTTCAAGGAAGACATACATGGATGGCAACATACCAACGTACAAAGCTAGGCTTATGACGGAAAGGTATCGTTATCAACATTGTGTTAATAACGGTTCATCCTTTTACCTGTTGCCATGGTAAATCCATTTTGAAGATGCTTGTTGATAACTGCGTATTTCATTTATGAAATGTGTCAGTTACAGATCAAAATCGCTTTCCTGAAAAGGAAACCTTTTGGAGGATGTTTACAACATCCTGACGATTTTGTATAACCAACAAACGAGGTTTGCGGGTTATTCGATCCATGTTTGGATTGAAGCAAGCATAAGGTTCTTGGAACTGACGTTTTGAAATAATCATAATGGTTCATGATTTGACTCAAAACGAAATAATTCTTGTGTATATAAGGAGGTTAGTGGGAGAGCGCACTGACAGTTAAATTCCCATATAGCAATTGGTGAAAGCTTGGCTTTCATAGATATTCTTTCAATAGAAATTCTCCGTAGAATTCTGGGGAGTAACAACCTTTATTCAAGGAAAAGATCTACTGGGATAGATTGGAGTTGTTAACACTCTCTGGAAATTATACATTTAAATGTACTAATATGGTGTCTCATACGCTTTGAGCATATGGAGTCACAAACAGGACACAATCCAAGTGATAGTCACTGGATTGAAGTTAAGGACATCTATTAGTATCTTAGAGAACTAAAGATGTTGTCTAAACTATGGAGAAGGAGAACTTGAAGTGACTGGGATCACTGCTGCAAGTTTCCAAATAGTTTAATACTACGGTACTATAAAGTTTGAAAAACGGGACAGTGAGCTGGAAATCTTCCGAGCAAGATACTGTTGCCGAATAAACAACAAATGCGGATTATTGCTGCGGCTGAGGCAGCATGAAGCAGCAATTAGAAGCCATTTGGGTCGATAAAATCTAATTAGATTAGATATAGTTCTGTTAGCTGCTGAGCTAGGCGTCAGCACAGGCTAAGGAATTAAAGGTCTCATCAACGATCCAGATATATACTTCTATATTCATCTGATTCGTTCGGATCATACATCGTGGCGATGTGATGATCATATAAATCGCATCGGATGATAATCATGCAAATCCGCTGACGAAACCTTTTCTCAGCAATTTGAGCGAACCGTACATAGTTCGGGTGTTAGACACTCGAGTGACTGGCTATGTGCCAAGTGGGAGATTGTTGGATAATATGACCCATAGCGTCACTATTTGTACAGATCATGGTGTTGTTGTACAAATTAACTATGTGACAAAGGAGATTGCACTCTTATCATTTGTGATTAGATCACCTTAGATGTATAAATGATGAGAGGTCCCTATGATTAGTTCCTGGATTGAGAATGATATGAGACAGTATCAGTCCACGAAGGAAAATCATTAAACATCCCTAGCCGGAGTATTATCGAGACAGGACATCGATAATGCGGAATAGGCTAGTATTGCACTTGTGCGCGTTGTGAGGGCACAACGGCATAGTTCTCATATATTTAAGTATTGGATACTTATGCAAGTGTGATAGGAGGTTGTGTTTCACCGATGGTACGGGAAACAGCTTCTCTCTGGATAGACCCCTCGGAATCCCATTGGTATTATGACTATGTGTCTATGGGAGTCCGACATCAAGGTAGGTGTATTTGGTCTTAACCTGAGACTTGCATCGCTAATGCTTACGACAATCAATATACTTTGGTTGAGGTCGTCTAGGACTCTAACCGGTTCTGTGTACACCAATACTGGGTATATTGAGAATCGTAGAGTGTTGGGTGTGATGTCAAGACGGAAGTATCACTCTAGTCATAGTGGAGATGATGTCACGCAGGATACGGTATTAGTGCTCTTAAGTGATGCGCATCCAATCGTGATATTATGACTAGGTCATGAATATCCGATTATAGAGACTAGTTACCAGACATCCGACATGTGCTTCGGACGGGGCAGACACTTATCCAGCCCCAGCCCTAGCACGTGACTATCCGATACTGGACCGACATACGCAATACTTGGTATACTACGCTTGATATAGATCTTAATATTCTTAGATGAATATGACCGGAGATTTTGGTAGACATCGTGCTTTGCTAGGAGCCGACCTTGTCTCGTAAATCGGTAGAACGTAGTACTTGGTACGTACGTGATTCGGATACGCCGACGACCGTATTTACTGCCAATATATCCGGGGATCTCATGGGTCGCTTCCCAATAATCCACCGATGACGTATGACTCGTACTCTATATTATCTGGGATTAATTAGAAGAGAGAGAAAATTAATCTGGGATTAATAACGGAGATATTTTATCTAGGATAAAATATCGTCTAAAGAGAGAGAACGATTAATTTGGAATTAATCGGTAAGTTAATATATTCGATATATTGAACGAAATTGGATTTCGATGCAGAATTGAAATTGGATTTTAATTCGGGCGAACGAATTAATTTAGAATTAATTCGTTAGCGACGTGAATAGTGAATTCGCTAGGCGTAATCATTTAATTACGACGCGACGGAAAAATTGCTAATTGGGAATTAGCGAACCTGAGCCCGAGTGTGATTGCGAGCGCATTCGTATTTCGAATTCGAGTGCGGCAATGCAAGTCACATCAAGCGTCAAATCATTCGTCACATCAAGCGTCAAATCAAATGTCACTTTGAGTGATGTGACAACTTGTCACTTGATTGAATGAAAGATGTGACTTTGATGTAGTTGGTAGTGGTTGGAAAAGGCTTTTAAAAGTTGATGGTAATATATTGTTACATATATTACTTTGACTTTTGAAAAGTGTATATCATATATTTAATTTTAGAAATTATATATAAGATATACCAAACCATTTATTTAAAACTAATATACAACTCTCTCTCTCTCATTTCTCTCTTCATGTTCACGCCCAAATGGGCAAATAGCTTACTGGTTTGGAACCAGTAAAAACGTGAGCAGTGGGGAAGCTTGGAGTGGGATTTGTGGCAAAATCTCAAGTGCTAGCACACTTACGGAACATGCGAAGGTGGTAGGGAGGTTCACCCATGAGCGGGATCCGTTCGACGAAGCTTGGAGCTCCGTTTCGCAGCTCAAAAACAGAAGACGGAAGGCAGTGAACTGCACAACCAGTGAGCAGTCCACGGCCAATGCAGTGAGGTTTTTGAAATTTTGTTGCTTGCCAGCGTCTCTCAACCGATCGATGTGAGTATTCCGCTACCTCCATTGATGTGTTCACACATGATTTTCATTGCTTGTTTGATCTTGGGACCTAGAATAAACCTAACACTAGCCTCCATGTTTCAAACTCGTGATGTGGACAAACATTCAACATCTCTTTAAACCTCTCCCAACATTGGTAAAGTGTTTCCCCCGACTCTTATGTGAAAGTCATTATTCACCTCTTAAAAGAGTTTGTTCTGAGAGGGGGAAATAATTTTTTTAGGAATTGTTCTTGTAAATCATCCCTTGTTCTGATGGATCCTAGCCTAAGGTTCTGCAGCCAAATTTTAGCTTTATCCTTTTAAAAAAAGGGAAAAAACTTTAATCGAATTATATTCATATTGTAATTTTGGTATGTCCAAGTGTTACATACCTCTTCAAATTCCCTTAAGTGCTTATAAGGATTTTCTGATTTTAGACCATGGAATATGGGTAACAGTTGGATGACACATGGCTTAAAATTGAAACGTGCTGCATTTGGGGGAAAAATAATGCAAGATGGTGATCATGTCTTAGTGGGATTCATGAATTGTCTGAGTGTCCTAGGATGATTAAGATCATCATGCTGAGACTCATTTTCTTCCTGATCAACTAGGTTTTCAACTTGGGCAGGTGGATTTTTATTTTGGTTCTCGGCCATTTTGACTGACGATGAAGGTGATGGAGACTCTCAATTTAATCTACCGTTAGATGATCGAGACCAATATCTCATGCAACCTAAATGTAGACTATATGCTAAAATTTAAAAATACAAATGAAAATACTTAACAAAAAGAAAAAGATAATAAACAAGTGAACGAAGAAAAAAAAAATAAATGACAAAAAAATACAAATGTAGTGTTAAGAATTTAGATACAGAAAATACAAATAAAATAAATACAAAATAAAAAAAGAAAAGAAAAAACAACATATAATATATATATATATACAAGGATGTTAAATTATTATTCTATCTACTAAATTATATTCCCTGGCAACGAGGCCAAAAATTTGACATGCTCAAAAAGTGGTTCTTTACTCCCAAGTATAAGAGTGTCGAAGTAATCAAATAACCCAGTAAGACCGAGGTCGATCCACAGGGAATAACTTTAGTAAAATAAAATAATAATTTGAGTGAAAAATAAAAAGGCTGGATTGTGTGAAGTGATTGTAAATTATAATTTAAACTGCAATAATATAATAAAATGTTGGGGGTAAGGGGATCCACTTTTAATATTTTAAATATAGAAATCTCACTTTTTATAATATATAAATTGTCATTATTACCAAATTAATTTATTTTAGGAATTAATTATGTCAAAACATATAAAACCAGTTATAAAGGCAGTGATAACTTTTGTCTATAACAAGTTTAGTTAGGTACTCAATTATGCCAAATAAATAAAACCAGCCATATAGGCGGTATCAAAGTTTGTCAATAATAATCCATATTTAAATTAAGTATTAATCAATAGATTATAATTTATATATTATAATATAAGTGAGATTAATCTATATTTTCATTTTAAAAGTTTCACCATTTTCTCCAGCAAAAAGAAATTAGCTACTCATAATTTGAATAAAAACACACATAATTTTATTACTGAAAGAAAAAAAAATACAAGAAAGCTTTAAAGACAATAAAACACACAAGAGCTGGATCCATTCACAAAATTTCAGAGAGAATCGTGTGAAGGAAGCTGAGGAAAATGAGGTGCAGAGCACCTCTATTTATAGATATTTTGCAAGCTTTCTCCACCAATTTCTCCATCATTTCCTCTACCATTTTCTCCACCAAACATATGTTTGGTGGAAGTTTGACAATTGTAGATTGTCATTTTCCATTTTTTTTATTTATTTTTTGATAATGACTTTAATAATTACATATAACACTCTTTGGATTTTTCATCAATTTCTGTCATGAAAACTTCAAAATTAGAAACTCTTGTGAACAATAAAGTTGTACTCTTTGAGTCTTATTTCATCTGGAACTGGAATCATTTCAATCCGATATCAGAGTAAAAATTTATGTCCAAAATACGAAAATTACGCAGGGTTGGAATTTCCGAAGTTGTACACTGTTAGAACGCCCTATTAAATTTCTGGCCTCCAAAATCCAAATATCAAGTCCATTTTTCTAGATATGCATCTGACATGATTCTCGTAGCATAAGAATCACTCAGCTCAGAGTACATTCCCAACTACATCAACGACACAATTTGAGCATTTTGACGAATCAAGTCCAACACCATAAATTCGACCAAGACAAGACTTAAAGGACTTGAGACACATCATTTGGGCCTTGTAAATGGAAGTCCACGAAATTTGGAGGATTTTGTGCAAAAGGGCCGATTTTGTCATTTTGGGAAAAGTTGCCCCTTTTGTTGACTTTTTGATTTTTATCTTTGTAATGTTGACTAATTATGACTTTAGTTATTATTTGTAACTTAGTTAGCTTAGTCATTTAGGTTAAGTTGGATTAGAACTAAGTTAGTTAGTTAAAAGGACCTATTAGACATTCTTTAGAAATGATGCCACTTTTGTTGACTTTTTCTTTTTTATCTTTGTGCCAATTGCATAAAGATCTTGAAGGGGATATTTGTAATATTTAATAAATGACTACTTAGGGCTTTAGCTTTATGAAGCCATTCGGTAGTTTTAGGACCTTTTGGTTTTTTTACCTTTTGAAGGGCATTTTAGTAAATTTATCTTATCCTATATATTGTAAACTTTGTCTTCTTCAATAAAAACTTGCAAATTTCGAATTTCTTCAAAGAAAAATGGCTATGGCCAAATTTCAAGCTTAAGGGAGGGGTTCCCCTTTGTTTCAGCTTTGACTTATCTAAGGCGTGGCAACCTTGGTGGCGTCTCCGTGCTAGCAGAACACTGCAAGGAATCATCTTAAGGGTTCTCAAAGACAAGTTCTTTGTGGGTCTTCTTTGTGGCATTGGAAGGGTTTTGTTCCTACAAAATTGAATTCACGGTGCTTTGGGTTCTATCTGTTGCGAGGGGTTTGCTTGGCCTTAAACATCCAAGTGAGTTCCGCGTCAGCATCCAAAGTATTATTTCACCTACATAAAATATAAAAATCACAATAAACATAAATATAATTATTATTTAACAAATATTGTTAATTAAATGGATTAATGAAACTATAAGTGTAAAATGATTAATTTTTCTTTTAATAAATATGCACTTTTAGTGTTCATCAATGGCAGAAAGAAACATGCATTTAGTATATGGAAGTGGCAATCTTGGGTTGATGGGATATGTTTCAAAGGCCGTGCAAGAAAGTGACAGTCAAGTTTTGGGGATCATTCCAAAACCTTTGGTAAACGAAAACCTCATCGGAAAATCAAATGGAGAAGAATACATTGTCTCAGGTATGTCTGAAAGACTTACTGAAATGATCAATCATGCTGACGCTTTTATTTCTTTATCAGGTGGGCTTGGCACGTTAGAAGAAATATTCACAGTTGCGTCATAGGCGAACTTGAACATTCACCAAAAACCCATTAGACTACGTAATGTTGATGGATTTTTCGATTTTCTTTTTGTATTTCTTGAAGATGCCAAAAGAAATGTGTTTATTTCAAAATCAGTAAAAGATATCTTCCTAACTGCAAGAAAATTTGATGCTTTAATTGACCAACTCTTAGCTTATGAACCAAAAATCGACCTCATTCTTTCTAAGTTTAACTGGTCTGGTAACGATCGTGGCACGAAGTGTAGAGTGGACTTGAATCTTAATCTGTAATTTTTTCTTTTAAATAGTCATAGATTCAATTGTCAATTCCACACTAACCAGGTGATGTCTTCTAAACTTTATTTCTTCTTTTTCAGATATTGGGGACAATGTCTCAAATTGGTTAGGGGGAGGAGATAGTTGATTATATAGTTTTTATTTTTATGTTTCATTGCTGTGTTTTTCGTTCAAAAAAAAAGGTTTTCTCTTATGTTATTTTTATTTTGTTGTTATTTTCTCTTATGTTGCCTCAGTAAGCAGTGATTGTTCACGTAAAATGGTAGAGCTTGAGTTTGTAAAAAAAATGTATGAATAAGTCTGATTTCGTAGCCTCTCTAACTCGAGCAATTAAGCTTGTATAGGTGTTTTAACACTTAGTGCCCTAAGGCCAACTGGTCTGGGAGTCACTGACCTAAAGCTCGTTATATGCGTTAAAGAGAAAGTTTAAGGAAATCATACAATTTTTCTTTTTAATATATGAGATCCGAGCAAATAAGTCTGTAGGGGTGTCTTAACACCTAGCGCCTTAAAGCCAATTGGTTTGGGAGTTACTGGCCCAAAGCTCGTTACGAGGATTGAAGATACATCAATATTTTTTTTTTAAAAAAAATCTATTTTTGTATTTATAAATAAACTTTCATTGCCAAAGGGTGTGAACTCTAATATAATTTTAGGACAAAAATATTACCATTTTTTCAACGAGACCTGTGAATATTATGGGCACAATGAATTGATTAATACCTTATTTTATGTGTGTATGGAAGAAGGGTAAAAATTACAGGAGAATTTATTTATTTGATCATTTAGAAAGAAAGAAAATAATTATTAATTTGGATAAGAATTAATGTTTTTAAAGTTTTTTTTCGCTTAAATTATTAGGGACTAGTAATAAGCTGGTTGAGGGGTGTGATGAACACTAAAAAAATACACATTTATTAAAAGAAAAAATAATCATTTTACACCTATAGTTTCATTAATCCCCTTAATTAAGCACAATTATTAAATAATAATTATATTTATATTTATGTTTATTGTGATTTTTATATTTTTTTTTTGTAGGTGAAATAATAATTTGGATGCATATCTAGAAAAATGCACTTGATAATTGGATTTTGGAGGCCAGAAATTTAATAGGGCGTTCTAACAGTGTACAATTTTGGAAATTCCAACATTGTGCAATGTTCGTATTTTGGCCATAAATTTTTACTTTGATATCAGATTGAAGTGATTTCAGTTCCAGAAAAAAGAAGACTCAAAGATCTAAAATTTTGATGTTCACAAAAGTTTCTAATTCTGAAGTTTGCAAGACCGAAATTGACGAAGCCAAAGTGTGTTATATGTAAAAGTCATTGTCAAACCAAAAAAAAAAATTTATTAAATAAGTTTGATGGCAATCCATCGAAATGGATTGCCACCAAACATGGAGCATGTTTGGTGGAGAATGCAATTGCATTCGTAAGAGGTGCTGAGCACCTCTATAAATAAATATGTTATGCACTTCATTTTCTTCAGTCAGATTTCCATAGTTTTCTCTGAAAATTTGTGGATTTGTAGCTCTTGTGTGTTTTATTTTTTTAAAGCTTTCTTGTAATTTCTTTTTCTTTCAATAATAAAATTATGTGTGTTTTTATTTAAAATTATGAATAGTTAATTTCTTTTTACTGGGGTAAAAGGTGATGCTTTTAATATGAAAATTTAGATTAATCTCACTTATATTATAATATATAAATTATAATATAATTATTAATATTTAATTTAAATATAGATTAATTATTGATAAACTTTTTTACCGCCTATATGGCTGGTTTTATTTATTTTGCATAATTGAGTACCTAACTGAACTTGTTATATATAAAAGTTATCAACATCTTTATGGCTGATTTGATATGTTTTGGCATATTTAATTCCTGAAATAAATTGATTGGGTAATATTGATAATTTATATTTTATAACAAGTGAGATTTCTAAATTTAATATTGAAAGTGGATCTTCTAACCCCATCATTTTATTTTATTGTTGCAACCCAATTTAAAATTTTCCAATCACTTCAAACAAATCAAGCATTTCTATTTTTACTCAAATTATTATTTTATCATATTAAATCTATTCATTGCGGATCGACCCCGATTTTACCGGATTATTTGATTACTTCGACACTCTTATATTTGGGAGTAAAGAACCACTTTTTTTGAGCATGTCAGTGAGGACTCATAGAATTCGAGGACCTGAAGAAGGTAAAGCATATAACACTTATAGGAGTGAAATATGTGTTTGTTGAGACCTTTCTGTCGAGCCAAAAAGGGAAACTAAGAATAAGAATAAGATGAAACTATCCAAAAATAGGTAACAAATAGAGTATGATAAGACCTGAAGTAAGTTTGTACTTAGGAGAATTCCCATAAAAAAAATAGTACAAGTATCGGTAAATGGTCGAACTAGAAAGAGGTTAGACGTTGCATTCAAGTGGCCATTTAACATTAGTACTTTTGTGCGATAACTCAAAATAGACTTTGATTTCTCGACCCCTCTCAATATTAATTAGATAGCTCTGGTAGCAATGAACCACATCATCTGTCCTAATGAAGTTCTCAGGAAAAACTACGCATAAAATGTAATATAACACCTTTAAGGCACGACTGGTGATCGGTGAAATCACACACGTTACGCAAGCGCACGTATCGCTCAAGTAGTATAAAAATATCGATCCCACGAGGACTTAATTTCTACTGTTGTTATTAATTATTGATTCTATTTATTTGTAGGTATCTAATTAAAGAGAGAAGGGAATGATTGCTTAATTGGTTGGTTGAATGTCGATTTGCTAAATAAATAAATAAAAACACAAAAGAAAATACTAAGGAAAATAATAATGAAAACAAAATGGAAGTATCACTTCTAGGTACGCCTCTTCTGGGTATACTGAGAATCGTAGTGTATTGGGTGTGATGTCAAGATGGAAGTATCACTTCAGTCATATGGAGATGATGATCACGCAAGGATACATCACTAGTACTCTTAAATGATGCAGCTATCGGGATAATATGACTACGTCATGATTATCCGATTACAGAGACAGTTGCTAGTGATCCGATATATGCTTCGTACGGGGCAGACACAATTCCAACCCTAGGCCTAACATGTTACATCTGATACTGGATCGTAATACGTAATACATTGTATACTACGCCTGATACAAATTATATATTCTTCGTTGAATATTTCTGGAGAATTGGGTAGGCACGGTGCTTTGCTAGAAGCCAACCATGTCTTGTAAATCGGTGAGAATATGGTACGCGATACGCACGTATTCAGATAGTCCGACAATCGTATTTACTGCCAACATATCCAGGGATCTCTTGGGTCGCTTCTCGAAGATTCACCGATGACATTTGACTCGAACAGAATTAATCTGCGATTAATTATTAGAGAGAAAATTAATCTGGAATTAATTATGGCAATAATTAATTTGGGATTAATTATGAGAGAAAAAATTAATGCGTCAATAATTTATCTGGGATTAAATTCGTCTAGAAGAGAGAACGCGATTAATTTGGAATTAATTGGCAAAGTAAATTTAATAGTTAAATTGGATTTTTCTATTTAATTTATTTACTGAGCTAAAATAATATATCAGATATATTAATTGAAATTGGATTTCAATACGGAATTAAAATTAGATTTTAATTCAAGCGAACGAATTAATTTGGAATTAATTCGTAAGCGAATTTCGTAATAATTTTGCTAGGCATTATTATTCAATCAAATTAGATTTAATTATTTAGCAACGTAAAAATTCGTTTGATCGGATTAAACGAACCTGGGCCCAAAAAGTGTGTTGTGAGCCATCTTGAATTTTGAATTCAAAGTGGTAGGACCCACTGACTTACATCAACTTGTCATAAGTGTGATGGAAGTTGTTGGATGTATTTATTACAACTTTTAACACACAACACACACACCTTTTTGAAGTCAACTTTTGAAGTTACTATACACACTTCTCTTTTTCCTTCTCCTTCACCATTGTTGTGACCTTCCTTTCTCCTTAAAAAATTTTGTTGCAAAAATTTCAACCTTGCTAGCACATAGAGAGTCAAAGAAAGGTGATAGGGAAACTCACCATTGAGTTTGGAATTCAACACCAAGCTTGGAGCTTCCACATCCAAGGAAATTTTTGAAATCTCCAATCCGATCAATGTGAGTATTTCCATTACTTTCACTTGATTTATTCACACACAAATCTTGTTTAGAGATCCTTGCATGTGTAGGACACTAACAATGGTATCAGAGCGCTATATCTAAGCATGATTTGATTCTAGGGTTTATATAATTTATTTGGGGATTTTGTGCTTGGAGCTTATAAATTTCTAAATTGGTTGTTTGCATGTGGTTGTATGATGATAAATTAGATTTGTGAATCATTGGATTTGAGAAAAATTGATTGGATTAATTTTCCCCAAAATTCACCATTTGGCCGAATGCACCATAGAACAAGTTCATGGTGACTTTTTGAATTTGACAATTGGATATGTTAATTGGCATGAAATTGAATATTAATTGTTGATTTAATTGGATTGAAATCAAAATTGGATGTTAATTTCATGTATTGCTGTGAGCTTGAGCATATTGTGATGGATTGATTTTGCTTCAATTTGTGTTGGACATGAATTGGATGATTAAAGCATGATTAATTAGTTTAATTGATGTTTTGGAAATATTAGTTTAATCAATTAATTATTGTAATTACACTTTAATTAAATTAATTTGATATTTGGAATATTATGTTAATAATAAATTAGTCTTTAAATTGGATTGGGCTAATTTGTTGTATTTGGGATTAATGGGCTTAGTTGGGCCAAACATGGTTTTGGACAATTGGATTGGATCCAATTGGGCCTAAAACCATTTCCATAAAGTCCAAATATGACTTTTGGGCATTTAAATAATTTAATTGGGCCTAATGGGCCTAAATTCATTTTTGGCATAGGGTGATTCCTATTTGGGCCTTGACATTTTGGGTTTGATCCATTATGGCCAAAGTCCATGCCTAAAGAATTGATTGAAAGCCCATTGAACTTTAATTGAATAGTATTGGATGCTAATTGGGCATTTGAGACCCATTTAGATTGGATTTGGAATCCAAGTCTAAAAGACACTATTATAAGTGTAATTATTTAATTTGTAATTAAATTCGAATTAGTATTGGATACAATTTAAATTGGATTTAAAATTGTAGTCGATATAATTCAAGAATACGTACTTTGAGTATTTATTCTTAAACGAGTTGGACTCGCGTAAATCAAATCGTTGTTTGAACATTGGATGGTCATTAAAGATTAATTAATTGGATTAGATTGATTGACAACATGCTTTGTGTGAATACTTGGATGTATTTGTATGAATATTGTATATCAGATGGATATTAGAAGGGTGAGGGCAATTTTGGAAATTGTTGGTACTTATTTATTAAATTGGACCTGCGCGTCCAGCCTTTCACCTCCTTATCTCTTTGTATTTCTCTTCTCACCAATTCCCCTCAATGTAAATGAGGTTTCTTTAATGTATTATGTAATTGGGTAGAAGTATGTAAAGTGCTAGCGGGAGAGAGGAAATAGAGTGATTTGTTCTATGAACAAATTATATTATATATCCATCTGCATATCATTATTAATTTTATTCGTGCCTTATTATGCTTTTAGGATGCATGTTTAAGGGTGTATGATGAGACCTAATCAAAGATAATAAATTGGTTGCCAATTTACGTGAAAAACCCTAATTAAATATTAAGCGTTTTCCTTCCATTGAATGGTTCTTTCTCAAGATCCAATATTGGCATTGGTTTGTTGGCCAAAGTCAAGATCATTGTCCATCGCGGATGTATTTGAACCACAAAAGCTTTGTTACATATCGCATGTCTTGGGCAGTTGTGATTTGTTGGCCAAAGTCAATGTCACTTCTGTACATCGACGTGGATTACGAAGCTTTCCCAGTGTCAATGGGTCACGCTTAACTGGAATCATTAAGCTTGTTGAACCAAACCCAATTATTAGTTGATTCATAGGCAAATGTTAGGAAATATATATTGGATATATATTTTGGACTTGGAGGTCCACCTACCGGATCTAGGAATTGGATGGGATCCAATTGATCTTAGAGATCTACCTAGTTAAGTTTCATACAGCCTGTTGGCCAAAGTCAAGGTTGTGTGTTATTTAACGGGATCCTAGCCCACTAGGAAACTGGGTTTCCCGAGTACTCCACATAGGGTTAGAGGCTCGCCGAAAAATAGTGGGAGGCCAGTATTAAATTTGTAATTTCGTTTAATATTTGCTAAACACGCTCTTTAATTTTATTTGTTATAAATATATTAGTTGGACTAATATCTTTTATTACTTTCATTGAACAGTTGGACTGTTTTCACACTACTCCACTTGTAGTTGGTCATATAGTTAGACTATAGTAACCATTACATTTTGAGTGTACCCAATCGAGATGGCTGGAAAGATTAGCGTTAGGGACATCATCTTGGACGACAATGTCTTTAACGGCTCCAATTTTCCAAATTGGGAGATGAATTTCATGATAGTCCTGGGAGCCGAGAAGTTACTCTATGTCATAGAGAAACCTATCGGGCTTGAGCCCGGAGTTGAGCAAATAGTAGAGCATGAGCTTTGGAAGTCTCATTGTGATGATAACTTTAATGCTCAATCCGTCATGCTTGCCGCAATGACTCATCAATTTCGTCGTCAGATAAAGGATTGGATCCTTATAGTATGATGTTGAAATTGAAGGATCTTCACAGATCTAACCTTAGATCACATAAGTATTAATTGCAAATAGAAGTTCTTTCGCTCGCGTATGTCAGAGGGTACATCTGTCGGGCACTATGTGTCGCAGATGATTGCTGACATCGAACAGCTAGGTCAGTTGGGCATAACCTTCGAGGTCGAGACTTCCATAGATTTGATCTTACAGTCTCTGCCCGACTGATGAGGCGGGTTCGTCATGACATATAACATGATGAACCAAGAGAAGACTATTGGAGAGTTGATGGAAATGCTGAAAGAAGCAGAGCCAGAGCTTCTGAAGGGCAAGAAACGCGAGGCGCATCTTGCTTCGACATCCCAGATGGCCAAGGCTTGGCCGAATGCTTCTAAGGGTGTGAAGAAAAGGAAGAAAAAAGGCAAGGCCAAATCATCACAGTCTTCTAGGAAGACTAAGGACATATCACAAGACGTCTGCCTACATTGTAGCAAACAGGGTCACTGGAAGCGTGATTGTCGTGAGTACAAGGCGGAGTTGAAGGAAGTGAAGTCGGGCAAGGCTCCGGCTTCAGGTATGTTTGTTATAAATATGTCCACTACTGGTTTTAAAAATTATATTTTTGATTCTGGATGTGGTACTCACATATGTACTGGTGTGCATGATCTGCTAATTAGCAGGATACTGGCTTCTGATGAGATCGACCTACGAGTCAGAAACGGGACGAGAGTCGCTGTTTTGGCCGTTGGGACCTATGTTTTGTATCTGCCCTTGGGGCATGTAATTACATTAGGTTTTGTTATTATGTATCTAGTTTGACTAAGGAACATCATCTCTGTATCTAGTTTAACTCGATGCGGGTATACCTTTGTATTCATGAACACTGGGTGTTTTGTATATAAAGATGATATTTTGATATGTACAGCAAATGTTAATAATAGTCTTTATATTTTGAATATAAACGAATCTCAATCATATAACATGACAAACAAAAGCTCAAACTGAGTAAAATAGATGAAACTTATCTGTGGCATTGTCGTTTGGGACACATTGACAAGACTCGTATATCCACACTTTCGAAGAGTGGATACTTGGATGGATTTGATCCTAATTCATATGACGTCTGTAAATCTTGTTTATTAGGCAAAGTGCCTAAAATGCCTTTTAGCAGTAAGGGTGTAAGTGCCACCGAGCTGTTAGACCTCGTTCATGGTGACGTATGTGGGCCCATGTCTAGCCAGGCTAGAGGTGGATTTCAATACTTCGTAACCTTTATGGATGTTGCATCGCGTTATGGTTATGTGTGTCTTATGAGACACAAGTCGGAAACTTTTGAGAAATTCAAAGAGTTTCGACACGAAGTAGGAAAATAGACTAGCAAAAGTATTAAAACATTACGGTTGGACCGTGATGAAGAATACTTTAGCAATGAGTTTCTAGATTACTTAAAAGAATATAGTATTCTTTCACAATGGACTCCTCCTGGAACACCTCAATTGAACGGTGTGTCCAAATGGAGAAACCGAACTCTGTTGGACATGGTAAGGTTAATGATGAGTCACACTGAGCTACCAATTTCCTTCATGGGATACGCTTTGAACAATGCAATAATTATTTTGAATAAGGTTCCGTCAAAGTCTGTTGGACAGACTCCATATGAAATATGGACATGAAAGAAATCGAGTTTCTCATTCCTGAAGATTTGGGTATGTTGGGCATATATTAAACATTTGGATGGTGCCAAACAAGAACCCAAATCAGATAAGTGCCTATTTGTAATTTGTTATCCTAGGGAAACCAAAGGATATTATTTCCACAACCCATAAAAGAACAAAATATTTGTTGCTCTCCATGCGATTTTCCTTAGAGGAATTCCTAAATGCAGTGATAAGTGGGAGGAAAGTAGAACTAGATGAAAATCAGAGTGATACTATTTCTGGCACCGATCCCCTCACGGAACACCAACAGTTCATCAGGGATGAGACTGTTCCACAATCTTCTAATACACAAGAACTGCGTAGGTCGGAGAGAGTCAGAAAACAATCTAAGAAGTATGGGTTTCTAATCTCACCGCATGTAGATATTAATCTTATTGAGGATAATGAACCGGCTACGTATGAGGAAGTGATACAAGGTATCGACTCCGTTTTATGGCAATAGGTCGTGAAGTCCGAAATGGATTACATGTATACAACGAAGTTTAGACACTGGTTGATGTACTAGAAGGCATTGTGCCTATTGGTAGCAAATGGGTATTCATGGTGAAGAAAGACATGGATGACAATATACAAACGTACAAAGCTAGGATTGTAGCGAAAAGGTATCGTCATCAACATGGTATCGATTACGACGAAACCTTTTACCCGTTGCCATGATTAAATCCATTCGGATAATGCTTGCTAATGTTGCATATTTCGATTATGAAATATGGAAGATGGATGTCAAAACCGCTTTCCTTAACGGAATCTTTTTAGAGAATGTTTACTTGCAACAACCTGATGGTTTTGTCGTGCCAAAACATGCAAACAAGGTTTGCAAGTTAAATCGATCCATTTATGGATTTAAGCAAGCATTGCATTCTTGGAACCAACGTTTTGATGAGATCATAATGGTATATGGTTTCATTCAAAATGATGATGATTCTTGTGCATATAAGAAAGGTTAGTGGGAGCGCACTGACAATGATTGTCCTATACGTTGATGATGTATTGCTTCTTAGCAATGACATTCCCATATTAAAATCGGTGAAAACTTGGCTTTCATTAAAATTCTCCATGAAATTCTTGGGAGAGGCAACCTTTATTCTAGGAATAAGGATCTATTGGGATATATCTAAATGTTGTTGGCACTCTCCGAGAAGTCATACATTGACAGTGTTGAAGAGATTCAACATGGATCAGTCCTAGAAGGGACTACTTCCAGTATAACATGGCGTCTCTCTATCTAGGGACTTGTGTCCTGCAACTCAAGATGAGAGAGATTCAATGAATCAGATCCCTTTCGCTTAAGCAGTCGGATCGATCATGTATGCCATAACATGAACGCGACCTGCTGTCTCATACGCTTTGAGCATATGCAGTCACAATCAGGCCGATCCAAGCGATGGTCACTGGATTGATGTAAAAAACATCATTTAGTATCTTAGACGAACTAAGGATGCTTTCTTAGTTTATGGAGATGGAGAACTTGAGGTGACTGAGATCACTGATGTAAGTTTCCAAACTGATAAAAATGACTATAAGTTGCAATAATGGTACATATTTTGTTTGAACAACGGAATAGTGAGCTGGAAATCTTCCAAGCAAGATACTGTTGCTGATTCAACAACAAAAGCAGAATACATTGATATGGCTGAGGCAGCAAAAAAATCATTTTGGATCTATAAAATTCCTAATTGGATTAGGAGTAGTTCTGTTAGCAGCTGAGCTAGGCTACAGCACAGTCTAAGGAATCACGGTCTCATCAATGATCCAAATATGTATTTCAACGGTTTCATCTGATTTGTGAGATCGTACATCATGGCGATGTCAAGATCGAGAGATCGTTTCACATGATAACCTTGCAGATCCGCTGACCAAAGTGATATCTCAGTAAAAGTTTGAGCGACCCGTACATAGTTCAGGTGTTGGACACTTGAGTGATTGGCTATAGGCCAAGTGGGAGATTGTTGGACAATTATGACCCATAACATCACTATTTGTAAAAGACATGGTGTTTTTGTACAAATTAACTATGTGACAAAGGAAATTGCTCTTTTATCATTTTGTAATTGGATTACTTGGATATATAAATAATAAAAGTCCATATGGTTAAACCGGATTAATAAGATATGAGACAGTATTAATCCACGAAAGGTTTAATCATTAAATATCCCTAGTCGTAGTATTATCAAGACTGGACATCGATACTGCAGGATAGGCTAGTATTACACTTGTGCGCGTTATGGAAGCTTAACGACATAGTTTTAATATATTTAAGTTTGGATACTTATGCAAGTGTGATAGGAGGTTCTATTAGACGTTGGACTGAGAACAGCTTCGCTCTGGATAGACCCCTCGGAGTCCCATTGGTAGTATGACTATGTGTCTATGGGAATCCGAATCAGGGTAGGTGTATGTGGTTTTAACCTGAGACTTGCATCGCTAATACTTGCGACAATCATTATACTTAGGTTTTGGTCGTCTGGAACTTTAACAGGTTCTGTGTACGCCTCTTTTGGGTATACTGAGAATCGTAGTGTATTGGGTGTGATGTCAAGATGGAAGTATCACTTCATTCATATGGAGATGATGATCACGCAGGGATACTGAACTAGTACTCTTAAATGCTGCAGCTATCGGGATAATATGACTAGTTAATGATTATCCGATTACAGAGACTAGTTGCTAGTGATCCGATATATGCTTTGTACGGGTCAGACACAATTCCAGCCCTAGGCCTAGCATGTGACATCCGATACTGGATCGTAATACGCAATACATTGTATACTACGCCTGATACAGATTATATATTCTTCGTTGAATATTTCTAGAGAATTGGGTAGGCATGGTGCTTTGCTAGAAGCCAACCATGTCTTGTAAATCAGTGAGAACGTGGTACGCGGTACGCACGTGTCGGATAGTCCAACAACCGTATTTACTGCTAACATATCCAGGGATCTCTTGGGTCGCTTCCCGAAGATTCACCGATGATATTTGACTCGAACAGAATTAATCTGGGATTAATTATGAGAGAGAAAATTAATCTGGGATTAATTACGTCAAGAATTAATATGAGATTAATTATGAGAGAAAAAATTAATATGGGATTAATTGCGTCAAGAATTTATCTGGGATTAAATTCGTCTAGAATAGAGAACGCGATTAATTTGGAATTAATCGGCAAAGTAAATTTAATAGTTAAATTGAATTTTACAATTTAATTTATTTATTTGGGCTAAAATAATATATCAGATATATTAATTGAAATTGAATTTCAATACAGAATTAAAATTGGATTTTAATTCAAGCGAATGAATTAATTTGGAATTAATTCGTAAACGACTTTCGTAATAATTTTTCTAGGCATTATTATTTAATTAAATTGGATTTAATTATTTAGCGACGGAAAAATTCGTTTGATCGGATTAAACGAACCCAGGCCCAAAAAGTGTGTTGTGAGCCAACTTGAATTTTGAATTCAAAGTGGTGGGACCCACTAACTTACATCAACTTTTCATAAGTGTGATGAAATTTATTGGATGTATTTATTACAACTTTTAACACACAACACACACACCTTTTTGAAGTCAACTTTTGAAGTTACTATACACACTTCTCTCTTTTCTTCTCCTTCCCCATTGCCGTGACCTTCCTTTCTCCTTAGAAATTTTTGTTGCAAAAATTTCAACCTTGCTAGCATATAGAGAGTCAAAGAAAGGTGATAGGGAAACTCACCATTGAGTTTGGAATTCAACACCAAGCATGGAGCTTCCACATCCAAGGAAATTTTTGAAATCTCCAATCCGATCAATGTGAGTATTTCCGCTATTTTCACTTGATTTATTCATACACAAATCTTGTTTAGAGATCCTTGCATATCTAGGACACTAACACTTGGAACACGAAAATATGCAAAAGCCTCTTCCGAAGTTCAGATGCAAACACCCAAAACAACCCAATTAATCATATGTCTATGTTAACCAAGTTATCTGAATTCATTAAGTTAAAGTTCCAATTGTGGCTACCCCCGCCTGACAGGTATATTTCTATCATGTAAGGAAATCTACCCCTTAAGGTGAGATCGTAAGCTATTGAATCTAAGGCTGAAACCTAAAATCCATTCGTCAAGTTCATTTTAAGTTTACCTCGTCAATCTTATTAATGGCCAGTTAATAAGAAGCATTAAGCTTAAGATTCAATAAACAAACCAAAGCATTAAACATAATATAATTAAATCAATTATTAAGCTTAAGAATATTGTGTTTCATCATCCACCTTTAATATTTCAAATGTAGAAATCTCACTTTATTATAATATAAAAATTATCAGTGTTACCCAATTAAGTCAAACCAGCCATAAAGACGGTGTTATTATTTGTCTATAAACCAGCCATATAGGCGGTAATCATCTGTCACCTTAAAGATCGACCATATACACGGTGTCACATTATGTCAAATAAATAAAACCAGCCATTAAGGAAGTATCAACTTTAATCCATATTATTAAATTAAAATTTCCATATTATAAATTAAGTGAGATTAATCTACCTTATCATATTAAAGGTTTCACCATTTCCCCATCAGAAATTAATTACTAAACATAAAAGAAAATATAAACACACAATAAATAAAAATAAAAATACATTACAAAACTACTAAATAAAACACACAAGATACAATCCTTAATTCTTATTCAAGAAACCAAGGAAAGTATGATTTTGCAAATGAAATCGGCTGGAATTTATAGGTAAAAATTGATTTGGGCGTCGCGACGCGCAAAGGGTTCCGTATCGCGACGCCTGAGCTGGCACTGACGTGAAACACAACTTCAATGGGATTGCGAAATGTGGCACACGACACATGCGGTCCGCTGAGATGACGACATGTGGCGATGATGTGGCACCCAGTACGACGTGGAAGGAGCTGTGAGTCACTACGCGTGACGTGGCTTGACATGTGGCACTGACGTGGCGACACGTGGTACTGATGTGGCTACATATGGCACGCGGTTTATACGGTCCATTGGGATGATGACACGTGGCACGCGTCTTATGCGGTCCGTTAGGATGATGACATGTGTCCGGCGTATGATAGCAAGATTGCTGTGATGTTGACATTTGGCCGGTGTATGTTAGCAAGTGCGTATGATAGCAAGCTTTCTACGATGTTGACACGTGTTTGGCGCGACGCAGTGGTTATGCGCGTCGCGACGCGAAAATGATAACTTTATTTTTCACTATTTTGCCCCCGATTTGACTCCAGTGAGTCCCGAAACCTTATTTATCTATAAAATACACAAAACACATCAAAATATTTACAAAACTCGAGAAACTATACAAAATATTAGGTCAAATGGGTGGTAAATAGTGATATATTTTCCGCTTATCACACCCTTAAACTGAACATTTTGCTAGTCCTCAAGCAAAACAACAAAATAAAATACAATAAACAACTTTAAAATAAAATTAAACTAAGCCACTTTCGTAGGGATCACAGTTGCATTTAGCGTCAACAAGCCTTTAAACCCCTAGGTGTCCCTAGTGGACGAGTTGTAGTCTCGTGAGGACTTACAGTGACGATACCCATAAATGTCAATCTAATGCACAAAAAAACAAAAAGTCAAGCAAGTTAGTGACTAAACAAGTAAAACTTCTTATCCAAGTTAATAGCTTTTTTCTTTCTTTCTAAATGACCAAATATGTAATTTCTCTGATTATTTTTTTACCATTCTCCATATACACAACCAACAAGGTATTAATCAGCTCATTGTGCCCATAATATTCATAAGTGTAGTTGAAAAAAGAGTAATATTTTTGTCCTAAAGTTATATCAGAATTCACACATTTTTAGCAATTGAACTGTTTTATTTATTTATTTATTTATAACATCTTCAATCCATGTAGCGAGTTTTGGGCCAGTGACTCCTAAGCCAGTAGGCTTTAGGGCACTAGGTGTTAAGACACACTTACAGACTTAATTACTCAGATATCAGATGTCCTTTTTTTTTATATATATATAACATCTTCAATCCATGTAGCGAGCTTTGGGCCAGTGACTCCAAAACCGGTTCGCTTTAGGACACTAGGTGTTAAAACACCCATACAGACTTAAATACTCTGATCTCAGATGTTTAATTTTTATTATTATTATTATTTTATTATTATTATTATTCCATCACTTTTTAGATGCTTCCTCCAATTAAACTAGAACACTGAATATTACAAACATTTCACTTGCAACTCATGGCCGTATATTACCATGCATGTTGATAATACCTGTCATTGTAGGCATTGTATTTTTGCATGTGAAACCCGATGATGAGCCTCATTTGGAGGCACTATATTTTAAGTCGCGGAAATCGCGGGAAACGGACGTCGGAAGGGAAGAGTCAAGAATTGACGGTTTTGTCGGATTTAGTTCACGTGTTTAGCTTCGGGTTCGCTGTTGGATCTCCGTTTTAAAAAAAACTTAACCTTAGCCCAAGCCCATTAAATCACATCCAAAAAGAAATAATTAATATATGTCACAAATCAAAATAATTAAAACATTTAAAAAATATGTCACAAATTTTAAAATAAATTCACAAATTAAAATTAATTAACTCACAAATATAAACTAAATTGAAATTAAATAATCAATTAATTGAATTAAATGTTAAATCTAAATTACAAACCAATTAAATTAATAAATTAAATTAATTGCAATTAAAACTAAATCAAATAAAATCAAAAATCAAATACCAAAATTAAATAATTTACTTCCAATTAAAATTAAATCATTCCTAATTTAAAGATATTATCACCTAAAATACACAATTCCATTACCTAAAATAATACACCTAATATACTTGATTTTACTTCCTAATTAAGCCATGCAAACCCTAATTGATCCCCCCCACTATATAAACACACACTAAATCAACCCTAAGGGCTCATTCACTTCACTTCACCTTCACGGCACAAACAATAAACTAAAAACAAATAAACCCTAAAGCTTGGCTTCCATATCCTCACTGTGCACGAGACACTCTCACAAAAAAATAAACAAAAGCCACACAGCACTCACCAAAAACCAAAAAGACTCAGCAGCGCAGCAGCCTATTACACGCTACAGCCCTCACGCCCTGCAGACCTTCAGCGCACGAACAGCCCCATAGCCCCTCAAATTCACATACAACCTGCTCCTTCAACGCCCTTCAACACCATCACCCATTTGCCAGCCCAGCCAATTTTCACGCACCAGACTTTCAACCACCGACTGAAACATACACGTAGCCACAAGCCTCTCACGAAACAAACTCACGCCTCAAGCCATAGCCTTCACAAACATAAGCTCCTCACATTAAACCAAAGCTCACCAACGCCTCTCACACAATTGTCCATGCCCCTGCCCATTACCCTACACAAATAACGCCGTAAAACCCCCTCACGTGAAGCAATAAATCAACACTAAATAGCCGCATATCAACACCAAAACTGCACTATTTCACAGCCCAAAACAGTCACATTATTACCGAAAATCACACTAAAAAAAACAGCAGCCTGATACCCATTAAAACCGCACAAAACAGTCCCTAAATACAACCAAAACAGTAACCAGAAACTGCAGTCCAAAACAGCAGGAAACGGACCAAAAACAGCAAGCAAAACAGCAGAACGGCGAGTTAAGACGTTAAATAAGTGAACCGGAAAAGTTGCGGAGTGATAGCCCTTCCGACGGTTGTAAACGCGAGTCCGAAAGACGACTTAAAAGGTTAGACCTAAGGGTACCTTTCACACTTGTATTTTTATTTGATTTTTATTGATTTTTTTAATTGTGTTTTAATTATTTATTGAATATTGTTTGCATGTGATGTGTGTTGTGGCCATTGATTAAAACGGAAAATACGTCGTCTCTCGTGGTATATAGGATGGAAACCCAGACGTAAATTCCGTAGCCGATTCCGAATGGACGGTAGTGCGGTCTGTACTTGGGATACAACTCCACGTACCACTTGAGTAAATGGCGTATATTTTGCTTTATGTTATTTTGATTATTCTCACTTTATTATTCCGTCTTTTAATTTCCGCATGTTATTTATTTATGTTATGATGCGATCGAGCGCATGGGCTTAGTAAGTGGAATGACAGATCCCCTATGGGGAAGGGTTAAAGCCCTTTACCACGATGCTTTGCCGCGCCGGTTGATGTGTGTTCGGTTGAATGTACGTTCAATCGGGCATACGAAGTCCTACACTTTTATTGTCTTTATTTCATGTATTGTGATGTGACGCGCATGGGCTTAATATGTTGGTCTAAAGTTCCTCTCTTTGAGAGACAAAGAGCCCCAAAAGGCCACCTTTACGGCAGTACTTCGTCGCGCCCCTTTATTTTGTTGTTTAGTATGACGTCTTCTTACATGACCATGCATCATATCACATTGCGCATGGGCTTAGTATGTTGGTCTAAAGGTCCTCTCTTTGAGAGACAAAGAGCCTAAAAGGCCACCTTTACGGCAGTACTTCGCCGCGCCTCTTTTATTTAGTTATTCGCTTCATAACGTCTTTTTTGAAAATTCATGCACCATATTGCATTGCGCATGGGCTTATCAAGTGAGATCAAGGGTCCTCCACTTTGAGGGGTGAAAATGCTTGAAAGCTACCTTTTGCTACAATGATTTGCCGCGCCCCTTTATCTGTTGTTATGTACGAGAAGTCATATATTCATATGTTCATGTATGTGTCATGTTGTTTACTGCATTTTGGAGGTCATTGCTATAACCCGTTCGAACGCGTTCCGAAACGCCGCACGAACGCATGTTTTCTGTCTGGTCCCATTCGAACGCGTTATCAAACGCTATACGGACGCGAACCTTCTGTTTACCGTTCGAACGCGTTTACGAACGCTACACGAATGCGAATACACTGAATTGAGTCGTTTTCATCATATGTGCGTCTGTGTCTATATCTATCTTCTTTTGCACCACGTCATAGCATGCTCACTTTAATGCCTAATTGCATCCCTAAACGTCTTTTTGCATTATGTACTTAGTTGACCCTTTTATTTGTGCATGGACATGTAATGGCTATTTGTTTATGATATGTCTATGAAATCACATGTTCACCATCATTTGATTCGCCTTTATGTGTGCTTGTATGGTTAGTATGTGTTTGCGTTTCCATGAATACAACATGCCAATGAAATTGTCTATTTGTTGATTTAATGTACTTCTAAGCATGCAATCTTATATGTGAAATACATGTATATTTAGGCGCATATTTTATTTTATAAATGTGAATTTAGAAGCATGATACCCTTAGAAATAAGTGTTACTTTAGCTTGTTTAAATTATTATATAAATCCTTTCATTACAAGTGACATGAGTAAGGGACCATTCCGAACCCAACGGTTTGAGGTCTTCCCTTGCGAGGGGTGAGTGCGGCCTTAAATCTCATTTTCCCGGTTCACACCGGGTGGCGACTCCATTATTCTCCGGTTTAGTCCCCCGTGGCTACTCCGTACTCCCGACTAGGCCGCGAGCCTGGAACAGCATGCGTCGCCCAGATCCCTGTGTCCCCACAGTCTGGCGACTCCACTAGGGATAGAGAATCGGCCCCGAAATATTATCTTGTAATGTTTGGATTTATGTTCTAATTGACCGTGTCTATAGTGGATGAATTGGAGTTTAATCAAAGGCATTTTGAGGCTAGGTAATGGTTTGGTGTCTTCCTTCACTCACTACCTTTCTAGAAGGAAAAGCTGTGAAGGCACCTAGATAGCCATCTACTCGTAGCCTATTGTGATGGACTAATTTGGAGGACTCGTTGTTTATTCCTGACACCAAGCGATAAGAGCCTAAGAGGCTTGGGTATTTAAGTGAGCCTCGCTCCACCTTCCCTCTGGGGAATCTACAACGGGAAATCCATTTGACAGTCCGTCACACACCATAGCTCATTGGCACGTACCTTAGTGTATAAAAAAGGGTGCGCTCGCTTGGTTGCTCGAACCCTTGAGTGGGGAGACCTAGTTGTGGGCCATCCTTCGCCGGTGAGAGCCTTTGTCTATACTCTTGCTAACCCACCCATAGACCGGTTTGTATGGTTAAAGTAACAATTATTTCCTTGAGTATGTGCTTGCGGACCATCCTCATTTGGATGCAGTTGGACTATTGTCAGAAATGCGGGCTTGCTGGGCCATTTAAACTGGGGCAAGTTCGTACCGTATGACTATTAGGCCCAAAGCTTCTGAAATATTGATGGGCCATTATGTAAAAATTGTTATGTTATGTTTGCATTATCTCTCTTTATGCTTGTGTTTGGGAACATCATCGTTTGGATTCATTTGGACTATTTGTCATAAGATATGGGCTTGTTGGGCCATTTAAACTGGGACAAGAACGTATTTTATGACAATTGGGCCGAAGGCTTCTAAGTGTTGATGAGCCACCTTGTGCTTGTGTTCGGAATGTTACCATTTGGATTTAGTTGGGCTCCTTGCCATGAGACGTGAACTTGTTGGGCCATTTAAACTGGGATGAGTTCACTCCTATGACAATTAGCCCGAAAGCTTCTAAAATGATAACAGGCCGATTTGTGTGAAAATTTTAATTGATTTAGTATGTTATATATGTTACATGCATCTCACGCACCTCATGCATACATACATCATGCTAACCCTTGTGTTCTAAAAGCCATCATAGACTCCCGTTGGGTTAGGGAAGGGGAAAGACTCACCAAAAGACCGGTAACAGACATGAGTACATCCGATAATGAGGTATCCCGGATAGATCAGTTGGAAAATGGTTTGGCCAAGAATATCGAACAGTTGCAAGCCTTGACTGTTGCCATGACAAATATGGCTGTGCCCCGTGCTGGGGGAAACTCTGAGAATGTAAGACGTGAGGAGACTCCGAATGGATTGGGGGATGACATCCCCGCTTTTGATGATGATATGGCTGATTATACCACTGGGAGAAAAGTTGGGTCTCAGACAGAATTGCAGAAACTCCGTGACCAGATAGAGTCTGTTACCCGTAAGATGAAGGGTAAGGATGAAGACTTACTAGACTATGAGGCGATGACCTTTGAGGAACAGTTGCCTGCTCGGTTCAGAATGCCCGACGTGGCCAAGTTTAATGGAATGGAGACCCGAGAGTCCACCTGCAGCAATATGTCTCAGTCATGAGTTCAGTGGGCCTATCACAGCGCCAAGTCCAAAAGATGTTTGGGATGTCACTCGAGGGGGCACCTGTGGTTTGGTATCATAGCCTTGAGAAGAAGGTTCAGGAAGATTGGAGGGAACTAGCTGATGCTTTTCTGAAGCAGTATGTTACAGACTTAGAGATTGACTTATCACTCCGAGATTTGGAGAACACTAAGCAGAAGCCGGAAGAAAGCTTCAAGGAGTATGTAGATCGCTGGAGAAGCCAGCTTTTGAAAATGCAGACTCGGCCCTCAGAGAATGACCAAATCAAAATGATCATCAAGGGTACTAAGCCCTCTATTTATAGTAAGCTGAGGAGGATGACTTCGATGATTTTTGATTTTCGACAGTTGAGGGAAACTGTCATGGATATAGAAGAAGAAGAAGCTGAGAACAGAAAGATCTATGGCCAGAATAGGAGGACTTTTGGGGGGCATTCTGAGGCCAAGCCCGCTGCGGCCGAAGTCGCTGCCATCAGAAACAGGCAATTCTCCAACCTTGGTAGACCTTTGTCGGAGGTATTTGAAAAGTTACAGGGACAAGGAATCTTGAAACCCTTAGAAGGCAAGTCACTTCCGCACCCCCCACCACCACACATAAATATGAACCTTTATTGTCACTTCCACCAGCTACATGGCCATGACACCGACAACTGCACCCGCCTCAGGGATGAAATTCAAGATCTCATAGATTCCCATAAAATACCCAACCCATGAAAAGAAACCCTCAACCACCAAGCTTCTTACATGGATGACAGTGAAGAACCATAGGCCGAGGAAGAAGGCAGTGCTGCGGATGATGGAGATGTTCCTCCTAGTCTATTTGATCCAGTTTTTTTTAAAGGACATTGATTTTGTTACTTGTTCGAACTCTTTTCCTCAACGACAATAAAGACGTTCATTTCGCTGAAACTCTTCTGCAATATGAGTATATTTGAGAAAAATATTCAACCTTGGTACTATGGAATCCAGTGATGGACACAGGGAACCTTCGAAATAAGCAAACAGAAAAGATAAGATAGACATTCAGAAATTGGGAAATAGAGGCAGTGAAAATGTCAGACTTGGAAGGGAATTAGTTCACCGAGCCGATCAATGTAGACAGATTGAAGCAGTAGCTTGCCTGAAGAAAAGAAGACTAAGCAGTCATCAAGAAAATTGACGGAAGACCTAACCCGACGGGATAAGAACATTCATACATGCATACACGTAACACATTTTGCATCCTTTCGTGTTTGTTCTGTTTTGTATTCACAGGTTTTTGAAGAAAAAAAAGAAAAAAAAAAAAGAAAAGTGGCAAAGACAAGCCAAACAGAAGCAGTAATAGTACAATGTCAGCAGTCTTCAGGAATGAATCACATGGGTGAGGCCCATATTAGCAGTATCAGTCTGGGGGAGAGGCCCATATCGGTAGCAATTAGGGCCGAGGCCCACTTCATTATCAGCATTTCCGGGTATGGCATTCTGGGGCCAAGGCCCACTTCAGTATCAGCATTGCCGGGTATGGCATTCTGGGGGCGAGGCCCATACTACATCAGATCAGCATTGCCGGGTATGGCATTCTGGGGGGCCCGCATCACATCAGATCAGTTCCACCGAGAATGGCACTCCGAGAATGGAGATATAGTCCGAGAATGGACTGCTCGAGAATGAGCACGCCGAGAATGGCACTCCGAGAATGGAGATATAGTCCGGGAATGGACAGCTCGAGAATGAGCACGCCGAGAATGGCACTCCGATAATGGAAATACAGTTCGAGAATGAACAAGTCGGGAATGGCACTCCAAGAATGGAAGCATAGTTCGAGAATGAACACCTCACAGTAAAGGTTCGGGAATGGACCAACTCACAGTAACAGTTCGGGAATGAACACCTCATAGTAACGGTTCGGGAATGGACCAACTCACAGTAACGGTTCGGGAATGGACCACCTTACAGTAACAGTTCAGGAATGGACATCTCACGGTAACAGTTCGGGAATGAACACCTCACAGTAACAGTTCGGGAATGGACCAACTCACAGTAACGGTTCGGGAATGGACCAACTCACAGTAACGGTTCGGGAATGGACCAACTCACAGTAACGGTTCGGGAATGGACCAACTCACAGTAACGGTTCGAGAATGGACCACCTTACAGTAACGGTTCGGGAATGGACCATATCACAACACGGTTCGGGAATGAACCAGGGGTCGCAGCACCTCACCACCCAAATCAACTCAAACACGTGGAAATTCAAGTGGCAGTTGGCTAGCCAGGTAAGTGAAAATGCATTGCATAACTTTGATAGGATTGTCACTGTTACACATTACACAAGTCCCATCAAAGTGGGGGCGACTGTAGGCATTGTATTTTTGCATGTGAAACCCGATGATGAGCCTCATTTGGAGGCACTATCTTTTAAGTCGCGGAAATCGCGGGAAACGGACGTCGGAAGGGAAGAGTCAAGAATTGACGGTTTTGTCGGATTTAGTTCACGTGTTTAGCTTCGGGTTCGCTGTTGGATCTCCGTTTTAAAAAAAACTTAACCTTAGCCCAAGCCCATTAAATCACATCCAAAGAAATAATTAATATATGTCACAAATCAAAATAATTAAAACATTTAAAAAATATGTCACAAATTTTAAATTAAATTCACAAATTAAAATTAATTAACTCACAAATATAAACTAAATTGAAATTAAATAATCAATTAATTGAATTAAATGTTAAATCTAAATACAAACCAATTAAATTAATAAATTAAATTAATTGCAATTAAAACTAAATCAAATAAAATCAAAAATCAAATACCAAAATTAAATAATTTACTTCCAATTAAAATTAAATCATTCCTAATTTAAAGATATTATCACCTAAAATACACAATTCCATACCTAAAATAATACACCTAATATACTTGATTTTACTTCCTAATTAAGCCATGCAAACCCTAATTGATCCCCCCCACTATATAAACACACACTAAATCAACCCTAAGGGCTCATTCACTTCACTTCACCTTCACGGCACAAACAATAAACTAAAAACAAATAAACCCTAAAGCTTGGCTTCCATATCCTCACTGTGCACGAGACACTCTCACAAAAAAATAAACAAAAGCCACACAGCACTCACCAAAAACCAAAAAGACTCAGCAGCGCAGCAGCCTATTACACCCTACAGCCCTCACGCCCTGCAGACCTTCAGCGCACGAACAGCCCCATAGCCCCTCAAATTCACATACAACATGCTCCTTCAACGCCCTTCAACACCATCACCCATTCGCCAGCCCAGCCAATCTTCACGCACCAGACTTTCAACCACCGACTGAAACATACACGTAGCCACAAGCCTCTCACGAAACAAACTCACGCCTCAAGCCATAGCCTTCACAAACATAAGCTCCTCACATTAAACCAAAGCTCACCAACGCCTCTCACACAATTGTCCATGCCCCTGCCCATTACCCTACACAAATAACGCCGCAAAACCCCCTCACGTGAAGCAATAAATCAACACTAAACAGCCGCATATCAACACCAAAACTGCACTATTTCACAGCCCAAAACAGTCACATTATTACCGAAAATCACACTAAAAAAAACAGCAGTCTGATACCCATTAAAACCGCACAAAATAGTCCCTAAATACAACCAAAACAGTAACCAGAAACTGCAGTCCAAAACAGCAGGAAACGGACCAAAAACAGCAAGCAAAACAGCAGAACGCCGAGTTAAGACGTTAAATAAGTGAACCGGAAAAGTTGCGGAGTGATAGCCCTTCCGACGGTTGTAAACGCGAGTCCGAAAGACGACTTAAAAGGTTAAACCTGAGGGTACCTTTCACACTTGTATTTTTATTTGATTTTTATTGATTCTTTTAATTGTGTTTTAATTATTTATTGAATATTGTTTGCATGTGATGTGTGTTGTGGCCATTGATTAAAACGGAAAATACGTCGACTCTCGTGGTATATAGGATGGAAACCCAGACGTAAATTCCGTAGCCGATTCCGAATGGACGGTAGTGCGGTCTGTACTTGGGATACAACTCCACGTACCACTTGAGTAAATGGCGTATATTTTGCTTTATGTTATTTTGATTATTCTCACTTTATTATTCCGTCTTTTAATTTCCGCATGTTATTTATTTATGTTATGATGCGATCGAGCGCATGGGCTTAGTAAGTGGAATGAAAGATCCCCTATGGGGAAGGGTTAAAGCCATTTACCACGATGCTTTGCCGCGCCGGTTGATGTGTGTTCGGTTGAATGTACGTTCAATCGGGCATACGAAGTCCTACACTTTTATTGTCTTTATTTCATGTATTGTGATGTGACGCGCATGAGCTTAGTATGTTGGTCTAAAGGTCCTCTCTTTGAGAGACAAAGAGCCCCAAAAGGCCACCTTTACGGCAGTACTTCATCGCGCCCCTTTATTTTGTTGTTTAGTATGACGTCTTCTTACATGACCATGTATCATATCACATTGCGCATGGGCTTAGTATGTTGGTCTAAAGGTCCTCTCTTTGAGAGACAAAGAGCCTAAAAGGCCACCTTTACGGCAGTACTTCGCCGCGCCTCTTTTATTTAGTTATTCGCTTCATAACGTCTTTTTTGAAAATTCATGCACCATATTGCATTGCGCATGGGCTTATCAAGTGAGATCAAGGGTCCTCCACTTTGAGGGGTGAAAATGCTTGAAAGCTACCTTTGCTACAATGATTTGCCGCGCCCCTTTATCTGTTGTTATGTACGAGAAGTCATATATTCATATGTTCATGTATGTGTCATGTTGTTTACTGCATTTTGGAGGTCATTGCTATAACCCGTTCGAACGCGTTCCGAAACGCCGCACGAACGCATGTTTTCTGTCTGGTCCCGTTCGAACGCGTTATCAAACGCTATACGGACGCGAACCTTCTGTTTACCGTTCGAACGCGTTTACGAAAGCTACACGAATGCGAATACACTGAATTGAGTCGTTTTCATCATATGTCCGTCTGTGTCTATATCTATCTTCTTTTGCACCACGTCATAGCATGCTCACTTTAATGCCTAATTGCATCCCTAAGCGTCTTTTTGCATTATGTACTTAGTTGACCCTTTTATTTGTGCATGGACATGTAATGGCTATTTGTTTATGATATGTCTATGAAATCACATGTTCACCATCATTTGATTCGCCTTTATGTGTGCTTGTGTGGTTAGTATGTGCTTGCGTTTCCATGAATACAACATGCCAATGAAATTGTCTGTTTGTTGATTTAATGTACTTCTAAGCATGCAATCTTATATGTGAAATACATGTATATTTAGGCGCATATTTTATTTTATAAATGTGAATTTAGAAGCATGATACCCTTAGAAATAAGTGTTACTTCAGCTTGTTTAAATTATTATATAAATCCTTTCATTACAAGTGACATGAGTAAGGGACCATTCCGAACCCAACGGTTTGAGGTCTTCCCTTGCGAGGGGTGAGTGCGGCCTTAAATCTCATTTTCCCGGTTCACACCGGGTGGCGACTCCATTATTCTCCGGTTTAGTCCCCCGTGGCTACTCCGTACTCCCGACTAGGCCGCGAGCCTGGAACAGCATGCTTCGCCCAGATCCCTGTGTCCCCACACCTTCCCTCAAACCTAATTGAGACATTGTCCCTAATGTCTAAAAAGTAGAATAAGAGTTTAGAAGACAGTACCTGGTTAGCTGGAATTCTACATCTAAAAAGAAAATTAAAGGTTAAGTTCCAGATTTATTCGACGCTTCTTACCATGATCATTATCAGACCAATTTATCTTGGAAAATATAGGGTCAATTTGTGGTTCAAAGGCTAAGATTTGTTCAATTAAATCATGGGCAGTTCTGGCAGTGAAGAGGGTATCTTTTACAGATTTTGACACGAACCCCCATTTCTCCGGGCATCATCAAGAAACACACAAAGAAAGTTATAAAATCCATCAACATTAAACAGTCCAATCGGTTTCTGGTGTATGTTCAAGTTCGCCCAAGATAACACTGTAAAGATTTCCTCCATCGTGCCCAAGCCACCTGGCAAAACAATAAAAGCATCAGCACGATTAATCATTTGAATAAATCATTCAGACATACCTGGCACGATGCATTCCTCTCCGTTTGATGGTCATATCAGATTCGCCTCTGCCAAAGGTTTTGGGATGATACCCAGAACTTGACTTCCTTCTTCCTGTACTGCCCTTGAAACGTACCCCATTAGTCCAAGATTGCCACCGCCATATACTAAGTGTATATTCCTTTCAGCTATGACTCTACCCAATTCATGTGCTGCCGCAACGAATTCTGGTTTCAAACCAACACTAGTACCGCAAAACACACAGATGTTTACAACTCGTATTCTTGAAGTTGCTTCCATTTTTTTTTTATGTATTTCTTTCTCAAATCTGGATGTCTTCAAGAGTGCAATAACGAGCTGAATTTATAGAACCTGAAAAAGAGTAAGTAATAATAGCACTAGTGACTGCCAAATGACAATTATTAGCTAAACAATAAAATATATCATAAAAGTCAAAAAGTCTGGATCCTGTTGGCGAAAATTAAGGAAATCTCAACCGAAAAGAAAATGAAAGCAATTATTTAAGGTAACGGAATTGTGTACGCAATACGCCACTCGCTTGGTATATAAATCCATTAGGATGCGTCTCAAGAATCCATTCCGTACTCAGCTATCACTAATGAATCAAATCTCAACCTTGTGATTGCCAAACACCATTCCTCCTATATTGATTTTCCTTAAATGTTTTGTTTGTGTTTTTCCCTGAAAATATCACACAAAATTAAAAACTCTACAACATATATACACAAAATAAAACATAAATTGCAATAATAAAAATTGGATGGGTTGCCTCTCTCCTAGCTCTAAATTTTTCGTCTTCAGCCAGACGTAACTGAAGTCCATCCGTTAATGAGGTTTCAGCGTGGTTTTGGATGTACGATTAGAGACAATCCCATGAGCGTTGCTTTTGAAGGGTCTCTTCCAACACTAAAGTGGAAAAAAGAATTTTGTCTTATTCAGTGCTCGTGCCGCCTTTTTAATCTTTGTCGCTCCAGTGGTTCCTAAAAGAAAAGAAAGAAAATCAGAAGGTCTCGTATGGTGCTTGACTTTGAATGAGAGTTCCATTCTGTCAAGCTTCTAGGCAGTGTCTTGGATTTGTACTCCCCATCACAGTGATATTTCTCATGAATGCATGAGATCTTCAATATAGTCAAACATTTGCTCTTCCATTTATTTTACTTATTGCTCTACCTTTTCTTCACATATGTATTTTAAGATTTCTTTGTTCAGCTCTTCATCTGTCATCTGTGAAATGCATGCTCCATTTGTGTCAACCTGAGGATGTAAAGATATGTCTGATTGTAGATTTTTATCCTATGTGGTTGGTATGAATGGTTCAGGTAGCTCTTCTTCAAAAATCAGTGTAATGCATGCTCCAAGATCTTCATTTTGAGGATGCAGAGTTTCATCCTCATTTGTTGGTGTAGTTGGTACAGAAAGTTCTGCTACTTGTTCCTCCCCATAGTTCAATGAATAATCAGTGACCAAAGAATTATCCAGATCAAATTGAAACTCTGCTGGTTCGGGCTCCTAAACTGATACCTCTGATTCTTGATATTGCTCAGTCTATTCCTCTGTTAATATGTCATCGTGAAGTGTTTGGTACTCGAAGGCTTCATCAGTTTCATCTGAAATTATTTTGTGAGATATGTAGCTCTGATTTTCTATTAATTGTCTCATTTGATCTGTCATTATTTGTATGGATGCCGCTTGATTTTGAAACGTTTCAATTATTGTATCCCACTTTTCGTTACTTTTCTTGAGCATGTCCATCATCTCTCTTATCATCTATTTTTCCTCTGGTGAATATTTTTCTGGTTCTTGATGAAGATCGTAGGTTGATGGTGGATAAGATGGAGAATATGGTTCAGTGAAATATGATGGTTCATCGTACCATGAAGGATTCTGATAGTTTTGCCACCCTGAATTGTAGAGGTGTATGCATTGATCGTTCGGGTGGTTACCATCACATATCTCACATCTCCCCATTGCGTTCTGAAATGGTTGGGCAAATGTTGTATTGATTGGTTCTGACATCCATGGATAGTTGTTGGGCTGGACAACAGGCCTCAGAAAACTGGACTGTTGCTCCCTAATTTGGGGTGTATCATTTCTTTATAAAGCTCGTAATTCTTCCATCGCCCAATAATGTTCCATTTCAACCACCTGAAAAATAAAATAAAGAAATAAAAATTACAGATAAAATTAAAGAAAATTAGATACAAGTAAAATAGATAGCTTCAAAATTAATAACGTAAGAAAAATAAGTCCCCGGAAACGGCGCCAAAAACTTGATCGGTGAAATCACACACGTTACGCAAGCGCAGTATCGCTCAAGTAGTATAAAAATATCGATCCCACAATGACTTAATTTCTACTGTTGTTATTAATTATTGATTCTATTTATTTACAGGTATCTAATTAAATGGAGAAATGAATGATTGCTTGATTGGTTGGTTGAATGTGGATTTGCTAAATAAATAAATAAAAACACAAAAGAAAATACTAAGGGAAAATAGTAAATAAAACAAACATTTAGGGTTGTGATTCCACACAATATTATTCTAATGATGAATTGATTCCCTTATATATGTGTAATAAATCAGTTTGCTAACCTGGAACATAAAAATATGCAAAAGCCTCTTCCGATGGTCAGATGCAAACACCCAAAATAACCCAATTAATCATATGTCTATGTTAACCAAGTTATCTGAATTCATTAAGTTCAAGTTCCAATTGTGGCTACCCTCACCCGACAGGTATATTCCTATCCTGTAAGGAAATCTACCTAAGAGACATTTACCCCAATGTGAGATCGTAAGCTATTGAATCTAAAGCTGAAACCTAAAATCCCTTCGTCAAGTTCAATTTAAGTTTACCTCATTAATCTTATTAATGGCCAGTTAATAAGAAGCATTAAGCTTAAGATTCAATAAACAAATCAAAGCATTAAACATAATATAATTAAATCAATTATTAAGCTTAAGAATATTGTATTTCATCACTTCCACAGAATAAAAATAAAATGCATGGGTTATGAGATCCACCTTTAATATTTCAAATGTAGAAATCTCATTTTATTATAATATAGAAATTATCAGTGTTACCCAATTAAGTCAAACTAACCATAAAGGCGGTGTTATTATTTGTCCATAAACCAGCCATATAGGCGGTAATCATATGTCATCTAAAGACCGACCATATAGGCGGTGTCATATTATGTCAAATAAATAAAACCAGCCATTAAGGCGGTATCAACTTTAATCCATATTATTAAATTACAATTTCCATATTATAAATTAAGTGAGATTAATCTACCTTATCATATTAAAAGTTTCACCATTTCCCAGCAGAAATTAATTACTAAACATAAAAGAAAATATAAACACACAAACAATTATTACTACTAAAAATAAAAATAAAAATACATTACAAAAACTACTAAATAAAACACACAAGATACAATCCTTAATTCTTATTCAAGAAACCAATGAAATTATGATTTTGCAAATGAAATCGGCTGGAATTTATAGGTAAAAATTGGTTTGGGCGTCACGATGCGAAAAGGGTTCCGCGTCGCGATGCCTGAGCTGGCGCTGACATGAAACACGGCTTCAACGAGATTACAACACATGGCACACGGCATATGCGGTCCGCTGAGATGACGACATGTGGCGATGATGTGGCACGCGGTGCGACGTGGAAGGAGCTGTGAGTCGCGACGCGTGACGTGGCTTGACATGTGGCACTGACGTGGCGACACGTGGTGCTGATGTGGCGACACATGGCACGTGTTTTATGCGATTCGTTGGGATGATGACATGTGGCACGCGTCTTACACGGTCCTTTGGGATGATGACACGTGTCCAGTGTATGATAGCGGGATTACTGTGATGTTGACACGTGGCCGGTGCATGTTAGCAAGTGTGTATGATAACAAGCTTTCTCTGATGTTGACATGTGTTTGGCGCATTTTAGCAGTCGCGACGCAGTGGTTGTGCGCGTCGTGATGCGAAAATGACAATTTTACCATTTCTCTCCGTTTTTCACTGTTTTGGCCCCGATTTGATTCCATTGAGTCCTGAAATCTTATATATACAAAATACACAAAACACATCAAAATATTCATAAAAATCGAGAAACTATACAAAATATTAGGTCAAATGGGCGGTAAATAGTGATATATAGTGATATATTTTCCGCTTATCATCTGTAGTCGTTTTGACACAAAGAATGAATGCATTAACCTTAGGAGAAGGTATTTGAGGCACATGAATCGAGAGGGCCTCAGATATAATACAGAGAATAAGAAGAAGAAGAAGAAGAGAGAGACTCTATGCAATAAGGTGGAAGTGGAATTGTCGAGGAGATACAATGAATAAGAGAGTACTAGTAAGATAATGACAAAAGTATATACTTTTGTACGAATCTAGCCTACAACATTAGACAAACTAAGGACATTAGAGTACCCGACTTTTCCATTTAGTAAATAAATAAATATAAAATATAAAATAAAAATATAGTTAGTACAATCCATACCACGTGATGCACCCAGGTAGTAACAAGACAAAACATGACTCAAAATAATTTACTAGCAGCAGAACACGAATAAGGATAAGGTGACTAGGTACCCAGATCTTTTACCAGGTAGTGAATCAGGACATGATAGTAGAAGAACCATTGGGGTACCTCAGAGCCCATGTATTTTAAGTTGTAAGCCATACAAGGTAACCGTAGACTTCACAATAGTTTACCAATGACCAAAGGAATAAGAATTCACTTGTAATACAATTGACAGGTTTTCCCAGATAGAGTATTTCCCTTTCAGTCAAATTCATGATGATAACATATCAGAACCCTAGAATGAACATGGTATAGTACCCCCGAGTGAGCTTATTGCAGAATAAGTAATGAAGTGTATTATTCATTGACAGTCAATAAAAGAATATTAAACATCGACAGGAAGACTTCAAAGGTAGATATTCTCGAATGGAAGAGGGATGAGACTGTAATAGATTTTAGCGAAGAGATCTCCGCAAACTAAGAAGGAAGATGCCCATAGTTTACGTGAATAAGAATTACAACATAATCAATCATTCATAGGATCGCATATAAGGATAACCGCCATAAATATCTTACTAAATTTTTGTTACAAATAAGCTTCAAGGGTAGGTTTTAAGTGTCATCAGAAATAACGGTGGGCACGCGATTCCAATAGAAGAAATGGGTTAAATCTCTAAGGTAATGAGATAGTGTGAAGAAAACAATAATCGAATAAATACGAATTAATTGATGACAATACTGTAGGTGGAATATAAGAAGGTAATAATGACAAAGAAAGAAATAAGCTAACTCCTCCAAGTAGGAGTAACGTGATAACAGAAACCAAGAAAAAGCTAAGATAATTTAGGGATTATGTATAGTAGAACGCGATTTAAGGATACTATTTTAAGTAATACAATCTTTTGAGTGAGTTAGTAATGCAATAGTTTCTCTTATAATTGAGGTTTATAAATAATATCGTATTTTGCGCAGTAGATTCAAAAAGTAGTAGAGAAACCTTGGCCATTAACTGAATGCATACAGCATTATTTACTAAAGAGATCATTAAAGAGCCTACATTATAACAAAAGGTGAAGAACCTCGAGGTATGCTCCAAAGACAGACTTGATCTGTATTAGTGAAAATGAATGTAGGACAATGGAAGAAATGAATGGTGGCACAACATCTAGCAAGCATGAACTATATATAGTTAATGACAAGGAATGATCTAGATGGTTCATGTTGCGGATGCTACAAATTGAGAAATAAATAGTTTTAGTAAAAGGCAAGCCTGATTTGTATTTATTATGTCATTGTGAGGATTTCCAAGGGTTGGAAAGGAAGCGGGGCAGATTATATTTCCCTAACTAGATCAAGACTTCATGGTAACATTCTTTATATATGGAACTATTCGGAGTAACTTTAGGTTGAAGAGTAAGGCGTATAATTCTATAGATTTCTCAAAACTTTAGTAGCCGGTAATAACTCGCGACCCAAAGACTAAAGATAGAATTTCTGAAGGCTACTCAGTTTTAGGTATATGAAAACATCTTAGGTAACAGATAATGAATGATAGTTTAGTCCCTCAGTTAACAAGCAGATTAGGATTCATGATGAATCCATTTTAAGTGGGGGTGAACGTAACCCCATGGTCGGATCAATCATACTCGGTAGAGTAAATCATCATGCATCACCTTAGAATTATAAAAATAATATAAACCTTAGGAATCTCGTTCAGAGGTCCCTGATAAATTTTTAGTTTCACTCTTCCATTTTAGCTTAACCAAGTCAACAGGCTAACTTTTGTATTTTGGCCATAATTTTCTCTTACGATATCTGATTTTTGTGAATTTTATATATTCAGAAATCTTAGACCAATACCTACAACTTTCATGTTGGATATTTTCCTATATTTTGACCATAACTAAGCCCAAAATCAATATTTTCGTGGCTGCTACAGTAAAATAGTGGACTGATCTAGAAATCTCCATATTTTTCTAATTCTTTGTATTAATTTATGAATAAAATCAGCCCCTTCTTTGCCTATGTAAATAGTAATATTCCTTCATCTCTTGGAATATTAAAAAAAAAGTAAAAAAAGAAAAATGTGAAGGACCATAGCAAAACTCTCTCATTTCTTCTCATCTCACACGATTTTTGAAGACAAATTGGATGCAATCAAGCTTCTTTCCAAGCAAGTAAGCTCTTTTTTCCTATTTCCCCTTTCATTTTTCAGATTTGAACTTCAATAATCGTTCCCCATTTTCGCACTTTAGGAACCATAGGTTTCAATTTTTGCATTTTGACTTCAATAGAGATATTAGCTTGCATTTTAATGTATTTCATGCTAGTTTACACATGGATTAAGCTTAGATTTTGAAGATGCCCAATTTCCCTAACTTGTAAGGGCTGGCCGAATTTCCAAGTCAATAGAGGGGCTGTTTTGTGTTGGTTTTATTAATGAATGATCTTGGTTGAAGTGTTTGGATGATGTTTTAGCTTGTAAAATGTTACATTGTAAAATTTTGAGTGGGAGGAGGGGTGAGATTCGGCCAAGCTAGGAAGAAAGGGAGGGCTAGTTTGAATGTAATATGAAGTATTGAATCATGTTGTTGTGCAATGGTGATGTAACATGAGGGTATGGTTAGCTAGGATTGTAAGAATGGTAGAATTTAGGCATGTAGCACACCAAGTGTAAGACGTAAAGCCAAGCTCGAGTTAAATTAAGAAATTAAGCATGTTTCATATTTTATAAAGAGTGTTTATAATAGTGAAAAATCTATTAAGGGTCTCTGGATTGAATGTATTAGATAAGACGGAGAATTAAGGAAGTTAGGCGGTATAGTTAGTTTACGATGGTCTCTGAACAGGTCATAAAGAATTACTTATAAGTAAAGTTTATGAAGTGAAAATGATGAACCGTAAAATTATGAGTAAACTAGACACAAAAGGGAGTAACATATACAAAATTCAGAATTTTTGGAATTAAGATGAGGCTGAACCGAATTATTGAAATTGGTCGACCTGCTGCCACTGCACCCAGTTTTTCAGCTTGAACAGCCCTTGAACGTCGATTGATAACTTGAGTTTCTGAAATTGAAATTGAGATCCGTAAAAATTTCCATAAACTAGACATATTAAAGGCCATTTTATTAAAATTTCAGTCGCTGATTCATTCTCAATTAGTTACAGTGAATTTTCAAATTTAGGCGTCAAACAATACATTCTTAGCGACTAGGAGAATCTAAGTTTCCACTACCACACTTGCATAACTCCAAATCTAAGCCCGTAAAATTCATAGATACCATATATATTTCCAATATTCAGCAAGATTAAGTGTCTATGCATTGAATATTCTTTTATACCATATGAAAATATTTCGAGTTATAGAAACTAACGGTTATATGGACTTTAAATCGATGCCAGGATACTAGACGGTGGCCCACGTCGTGAACCGCTCTCGATTTGCCATAACACCATGAGTTGATATTTTATTTTCATAATCTTTTATTGATTTTATAAAGTTAAATTAATTTATTTATATTTAAGTTATACTTTGATATGAGACCAAGTTGCCAAAATATTTTGATGAGTTAAAAATATTTTTGGACCAGTTGAGAAATGTTATTATGCTTTTAATATTTTGAGATGAGTTCTTTTCTGATTTTCTTTATGGATTGAGGGAAAAACTCAATCTCATAGACTTTTGGAATTGAAGGATTATGGAATTGACGGATATAGCATACATGTGCACATGTAGTTTCAGGATTATGGGGATGGTACTATATGACGCCCCTAAATCCTAGTTTCAGGGTCATGATGACAACATTGATTATCACTCATGTCTCTAGTTCAGTGACTTGGGGGACGACGATACATAACGCCCCAAGACCCTGGTTAGGCGTGTGGAGGACAGCGATACCCCCATACGTCAGTTGTTTTCCAGATGAGATTTTCATAAACAACATTTTTATGAAAGAGTTTCAAAAAGAATTAGTTTTACGAGAGATTTTAGAGTTTTACAGAAAGAGAGAAGTTTCCAGAAAAGTTTTGCAGAAAGAGATTACTTTTCAAACAAAAAGAATTTTCAGAAAAGATTAGTTTTCTTATAAAATGAGATGATTTCGATTGCAAAAAATATATTTTTCATAAAATATTTTAGTTCCCGTTTTAAACTTTCCACTCACTAGGTCGTTTAAACGATCTAACCCCCTCACTCTCCAGTATTTTCTGTTTTGCCGGTCTACTCAGAGGATGAGCTTGAGAAGATGGATACTGATGGCAGTCACTAGGGTATGGTTATTGGGTCCACATGGCAGTCAAGTCCAAGGTATATAGATCAGTTAAAGTCAAGGTTGTAAGAGTTAAAGTACAAGTCATGTGTTAGTTGCTTGAGAGTCATTACGTAACTTTATCAGAGTCAAAGTTACCAGAGTTTAATATAGCTAGCACAGAGTTGTAAGGAGCAATGGTTGTTTAATTAATTTAAGTTGGGCATGTAGCCCTTGACACGCTCAAAAAGTGGTTCTTTATTACAAAGTATAAGAGTGTCGAAGTAATAAAATAACCGGGTAAGTCCGGAGTCGATCCACAAGGAATAAATTTAGTATGATAAAGTAATAATTAGAGCGAAAAGAAAAAGATTTGAATTGTTTGAAGTTGTTTGGAGAATTCGAATTAAAAGACAATAGTAAAATAAAATGTTGGAGTTATGGGATCCACTTTTAATATTTTATATTTAGAAATCTCACTTTTTATAATATATAAATTATCATTATAACCCAATTAATTTACTTCCGGAATTAATTATGCCAAAACATATAAAACCTGCCATAAAGACGGTGGTCATTTATGTCGATAACTAGTCCTGTCAATATTATTAATTTTGATTTTCAAAAAATCAAAATAAAATCCTTTAATATTTATCGAGATAATTCATTAAAAATAATTTTCTAAATTTCAACTTTTGAAAATATTATTTTATTAAATTAAAATTTAATTAATTAAATTAATCAAATATTAATTTTACTATAATTATTTCATATAACTCTTGTTTGAACATTATGAACTCTTTTATTAATCAAACGAAATTATTAATTCTGAAGTAACTCCACTAAATACCCAGAATTGCACTCTCGGAATTATAGAATTAATTACTCAAAGTATTCGTCCATTGATATAGTCATTACCTATGCAATGATCCTCCATAACAAATTCGTAAAGGAGCTAGGTATAAAATCCGGTAACCTCTCCAATTACATCTTTATCCTTGAATTCCATTAGTTCTCAAGTAAACAATTAATTCATAACTTTTATGAATTTATGCTCTAATTGTTCAGGTCCTGAACTAACAAACAAGTGAATCTTATGAACAGATTTCATTGTAACAAGTTAGCATTCCCAGTTATTCATTCAACTCATTCCCAAAATACAAGGTTTACGAAATTATTAGAACTTGTCAATTTTATATGGTTCTGTTCAATATAATCTTATTATATGAAATACATTCATTTCTATGTCTCTACATAATATAGTTTGGATATAACTATACCATTCATAATGGAATGAAATGTATTTATGATTTTGGATTTGAAGATTCCGAACTTCAAATCATAGTCATGGACAAATTTTTATTACTCTTTAAATTTTATTCATGCATATATGTATATAACATTTTACATAGCCATATATATTTAATTTAAAGCTACATAGATAATCACGGAATTTTCTTAAATTTTATAAAGCAAATCAAAATGCATACATGGAATAAAATCGAATCATAAATTTATTAATCAATCATGTTTCGAACACATTTACTTATCGGGCATAAAAATCTTAACACACCCTTCATGGATCTAATTTCCCTCCATCACCTGCTCCAGTTCTGGTTTAAGGTGTACTGTCGTAAATGATTAAATCCATATGCTTCTGCTTTAGCAATCACAATTTGAGGGTTTAGTGCATTCTCTTCAAAAACATATTGATTTCTTAACATTCCAAAGAGACCAATCCAGAATAGTTATCCCTTCAAACTCTTCCTTTGTTGATGATGACAGTGCATGTATCAGTAAGCTCATCAGATCCCTTTGATGCTCTTGTTTGATCATCTATCCAAAAGCAGTTAATTTTCAAACTTTCCTCGCTTCATCCTTTCTTCATCTCTGACACATTGGAGAATCTGTAACATGCCTTTGGTATAGTCCTTTAGCAATAGGCAAAGTCTTTGTGACAGCCCTTCATTTAAAAACATTAATCTTTTCTGGGATTAATAATCTCCAAACTAGGCTCCACCATTCATTTGACTCGCTAGAATACCTAGTTGCATTCGAGTTTTTGCATTTAAGGGCTACTTTATAAGCACTTTTGACAGAAAATCTCCCCCTATTATCATAATGCCACAACTCATCTCTCTTCACTACTCACGACATAGGCCTGTACCCCATGTTTGTTGAGTCAGATGCTAAAAGTGTGGTAAGCCTAGCTAATGGTCATGACAGCAGCAGGAAAGAAATCTCATGGATAATATCTTATATTCATGAGATAGTTAAAAGTGTTAAGGAAGGTGAACTTTGTTTTTACTCCGAGAAGGTGTAATGTAGAAGCTCATAGGCGAGCTGGATTGAAGAGATTTCAGAAGATGTAATGAAATAGTTTCCTTTCAAAAAAAAAAAAAAAAAAGGTGTTGGTTGAATTTATTTTCCATTATGAATGTAATAATATACACCGCCTATCAAATAATGATATCTCTGATGCCATATTATTTGGTATATAAAATTATGTATCCCAACTAAATATGTGAAGCATGATTAATTTAATAATAACAATATGTTTATAATTCAAAAAAAAATTAGGGATCACAACATTTGAGTCCAAAGTAAGGTGGCATTCATCAGCTCAGTAGTCAAATCACTCAAATGAATAACAAGTAATTTAATTATTAGTAAATTTCGTCCTTATTGGGTAAGACCTGTATGAGAGTTTTTCAAAATTATGTGGTTATTTATATAAATTTAAGTTATTATACCAAGTGATTTTTTATTTTATTTTTCAATTTTAAATTTTAGAGAAGTCGAAGTGTCATCACTTCAATATAAAAAATCAACGGGTGGTGTTATTTGAACCCACATAATACTCGTTATACTCATTTATTATATCATCAAAATCTATATAAATCCTCTCAAAAATTTCATTTCCCGTTGAATTTTGAATGTATTGTCATAAACCCAGGATTAGGAAAATCACAATAATAACAAAATGAAGACTATAATTAGCTTATCCACAAAAGATAGCCCAAATTAATTGACCTCTTGCATTGAAAGCAAAAAATCAATTAAAGTTCAAGGAGAAACGTTGAATTTGAAGTCGGGGGCAAATAACTATAAAAAAAAAAAAGTATAATTAATTTAATATATAAAAAGTTAATTATTAATTGCTATTTTCATAAATTCCTTTACTAGACATAAGCAAATATTAGTTCCTTGTGTCAGTGGAAGCACATGCTCCCATTGGTCACATTATACAGATTCATCTAGGAAGGATGTAAGGAGCCTCAATGTATCATCAACTAACATCATTAGTTGAAAAGGTCGATGGCTTTAAAAATTATGTTCATCAATATTGCATAATTTTCAGTTCCTGCTCCAAGTAATTAATCTAATTCCCAGATTGTTCCAGAAGCAACATAAATCTTCAATTTCTTATTGTGTCAGGAGCTTTGAGTCGCATGCCACTATTTTCACCCGACCTAAGTTTTCTTGACATTCCTCATTCTTGAACAAAGCATCTTGCAAGATGAATGTCCAAACATTATCACAGAACCTGTAGGTGTGCAGATGCCCCTGAGGAATACATAAGAAATAAAAATGTCATGCTCAGCTTTCACCCACAGCAAGATTAGATGTATGGTGTGGTGTACATATAAAAACTAGGTAAGGACCCGGATTGATGCTAATAACCTTACAGTATCTCATATTCAGTATACCCATGCATATATGGATAGTATATATGCATCACGTGCACTCGCTAACGCAAAAGGAAAACACAAGCATGGGCACACCGTATTGGCAAACACCAATATTACAATATAATGCCAAATCAGTGAGTAAGAGTAAGCAAGCATCCAATCAGACTTGTGCAAGTACACATATTTGAGTAGTAATTATTAGATAACCACTCCATGAATTTGAGAAGAAATATCAGCTAATTGCAGCTTATACTCTTAAAATTTACTATAATTCCACTCCAAGTGTCATATGACTTCTTATATAACTTATTTGTAATTTAATGTGAATTTCCTAATTAGTCTGCTGCAGCTATAATTTGGTACAAGTTCCTAAATAACATTCTATGGGCACTAAAACCAGTATCTGTGCATCTTACCAGTATTTAGGCACGGCAATAGTTTTTCACTTCGTAGGCTCAAGTGCAGGAATAGCCAGAAGAAAACAAATGATTCATTTGACGTTTGCCCAAGCATGAAAATCTTGAGGCATCCAATACATATGTAAAGCAGGTGAGATTACTATATGAGAGGAATCAAATAAAAAGAATTTTCACACACTAACATAAGTTAAATCTCATCAATGCTCCAATTAATTGGTCTAATCAAAGGCAAAGGCCAATCATTATCATAAAAAGGAAAGAAACTTGGTATCTTAAAACTGCCAGACACAGATTCCAATCATTTAAAACATTCATCCCATGTTCTCCAGGAAATCCGCAATCATAAACACTCACCAAAATATTAAATTAAAAAAAAAAAAGGAGAGAGAGGGAATAAAGGGAAATCCGAAATCTAATTAAGAGCTCAAATTCCCAAATGCCATGGCTTCTATGAATTTCACTGGGCATTTTCCATGAATGAAGTTTTTGTTGATTAAAAAGAAGTAACTCTTTGAAAACAAGTCCCCAAGGGGTGTGGCTTGGTGATGTAGGGTCCAGGATCTCACCTTGGGGTTCTGGGTTCGAATCCAAAGGGTGCACTTCTTGTAAGAGCCTGGGACAGCCGGTGGTTTTACCTGCGCCGCGGCCCAGAATGGGTGGTTTGGTGGTGGGTTTCCATCGTTTCCAAAAAAAAAAAAAAAAAAAAAAAAAAAAACTCTTGCAAACAAAATTAGCAACTCAACAGTTACATAAGATTTGAAGGCGGATTTATAAATAGGATAAATAAATAATAGTAAGATCAATTCATCAAATGCAAAACCTAATAGACATTAAAGCAGTAGAATCTATTGAACAACTCTTATCTCTATCCGTGGATTTACACTGCACTGATAGAATATTTAAAACCACAAATTTGGCATCTAGTTTCAGAAGAACAACATATATTAAAAAACAAAAAATGAAAGCACAATTTCTTATTGCATCACAATAGCATTTGATTACAAAAACAATTCACTAGCAAACACCAAGAAAGTACATGAACCTGGCTCTGTCTCTGTGTGTGCGCGGGAGTATGTGTGTGTGTGTGTCTTAAAATATTAAATAAATAAATAAACCATACCTTAATGGAGACCTTGCTCTTCACCTGAGTTTCCAGTGCTTCTGTCATAGACTATAAAATGAAATAAATAAATAAATCGCAGAAACATGAAAATTCGAATCCCGTTAACATAAAATTGAAAAACCGTACCTTATCGAACTGGACGAGAACCTGGATAGCGAGCTCGGGAGTAAGCGTACCGTTTTGAACCATCTCGTCCAAAGTCTCGGTCAAGCACATCCCGATCGTTGACCTGCGATACAGCTCAAACGTCGCCATCCCTCACGATGATCTGTTGATTCAATCCACATATTGAAATGCATCAAGACGGTATTTAATTTTGCAAACAAAAATACACGAATTCAGAAACTACAAAAAGAAAAAATTGATCTAATTAACGAAAATTGTATGAAAAATTGAAGTTAGGAATCAGAGCTGACGTGTTGCTTTGGTGATGATTTAAATTTTGTGTTCTGGTTTAACGTTTGCTGTGATGATTTTTTTTGGGCGGAGAGATTTGGGAGCTTTTTATACCCTAATTTTTTATAGATGGAAGTATATATAGCCGGGACGCGGTTCAAATAACGCAATGACTATTATGCCCTCGCATGAATAAGGCCTCATGCAGGAGAACTGGCCCAATATTGGGCCCATTAATCATGGCTATTTTAGAACTGAAGAATAGTTTTTAATTTTTTTTTTCCAATTATTTCATAGTTATATCTATGATCCTAATGAATGATAGATAGTAAAAAAAAATTTAATTGAGGTCGTCACTCAGTATTTCTGTCCCTTTTAGTAATTTTAATCTAATACCAATAGAACTAACTTGCCTCCACTAAAAATATTATTTAGTTGGGGTCGTCCTTCAGTATCTCATAGTTATATATACGATCCTCATGAAAGATGATAGTAACAAATTTCAATTGAGGTCGTCCCTCGGTATTTCTGTCCTTTTTAGTAATTTTATCTAATACCAATAGAACTAACTTGCCTGCACTAAGTTGGTTAAATTAGGGTTCACAATCGAGATGTATGATCCCGATCTAATTTCATATCGTCTTGTCTCGTTCCGTCTTAATTATTATTTGGGATGAATAAATCTTCTCGAATCTCGATCGATATTCTTAATCAGAACGAAAAATCATCATGAATTCCAAATCGATTTGGGTTCCCAAAATTTGATCAGGATTCAGAATTTTTTAGGCTAAAATTCAGATTTTGGATGAAAAGTTATCCCGAATCTTACCCCGAATTTTTTCCGGGACAAAATATTTTCCTGAATCCTAACTAAAATTTTATTCGGGACGAAAAATTATTCTGAATCCCGAACTGAATAGGATGAAATCTCGATCAAAATTCAAGGTTCAACATTTTATGTCAATCTTATTTAAAATATTAAAAGTAACTAGTAATAGTTTGAATTAAGGTCAAAGTCATGTTTTATAAGATCATAAACTCCTACAAATTTTAAAAATAAAACAATTTAATTTTAGCTTTTAGAGTATTTTCAATTTTTGTTTCTAATAAAAATAAATAATTTAATCTATGAAATGATTTTATTTTTAATCTGTTAAAAATTAAAGGTGTGTTTACTCAATCTTAAGTTAAAATCTGAAAATATTTTTAGTTTTTGAAAATTTTCATCTGTACACCCCAAGTTATGAAGAAATGAAATTTTACATCCAAATTATTAGTTTTTTTAAGTATAAAATGTTATTTTCCATAATTTTTTTTAAAAAATATAAAATATTCTTTATTATTAATTTTTAGGTGTAAAGCACTATTTTTTTTATAAATTAGATGGACAGATTCGGAGATATTTTCTTTTATGGTATATAATTTGCATAGAACCGGATAAAACCCGACCAAGTGGGACTGTAAAGTGTAAACTCCTACAACTGTCATCGCACTCGAGGGCGAATAAACCATAACACGTGAGCGGGCGATGATCTGCCACGTGGAGGAAACAGCTATACGTGTTAATTAACACGAAGGCTTTCTCACTGAGTAATTGTGGATTTTAACTAGAAAGAACAAAAACGAAAACGGAAAACTGAGATTTAAAATTTAGAAAAAAAAAAAAAAATGGAGGGTGCAGAATCTTCACCAGCAAAATCTTCATTGATGTCTCGCTTGAAGAAAAATTGCTTATTATTCAAAACTTCTTGGCAAGAAGGTTTCTGCTATGTCAAAGTCTGGTTCATCGGTCTGGTATGACCAAACAATGACCAAAATAATTATAATTAAATATACCGACTTTTCAGGTGTTTGTTTATTTACTGTCAGTGCATGATTTGACAAAATTGGAGCAGGCGAAGAAGGCGACGGCGAGAAACGAAAGGGAAGCAACAGACGCGGATCTGAAGATTTCGAAGATGCAGGTTGAAGCTGCTGATAATGCTGAGGAAACCAAGAAGAGACTCAATAAGTCCCTGTAAATAATATTCCTTTTTTAATGTTTCATTATGGTCGAATTAGTGAAAAAAATTGATGAATTTGAGCTGCTGCTTTTAATTACTTTGTGAAGTTAGTAGATTGTTAGTTTCGAAATTGGAGAACAGTTACTAGTAATGAATAGTCACAGTTGAATTCGTTGAAACCAAACCCAACCCAAAAAACTTCAAACAAAAGCCTTTTTGATGTTATTGAACTCTTTCAGAAATAATTGTGTTTGCACAATTTTAAGTTAATACGCGTGTAAAGACACAGTCCCAGAAATGGTGATTGATTCCAAGAAAATGCTTCTAAGGGGCACAGACACAAATTACAGTCTTAAAGATTACAAAGTTAAGAAATTAAACTATTCCTCATTTTGAGTCTTTTCCTTTCTTTTCTCTTTTTTCTTGCTATACTTGAGCCTTTTATAGTGCATGGCTCCGCCAAACGCTCGAACGGTTTCTCCGTCTTCAGCCCATTAAGTCCCCACGTTCCCTGCTCACATGTAACTGTAGGATCATGCGCGCAACCGCTGGATCGTGCATGCAACTGCTGGGTAACTTGCTAGATCGTAAGGGTTCTTGCCTGACTGTGCAATAACCGTAAGAGCGTCTACTCATAGTTAGCCATGGTACCTTCGCTATTCATCTCTCATCGTTCTTTGCTCGTTTCTCGAATCGTCCTGAGTTGAGTCTTTCTGAGCCGAATCCTCCTTCATCTCATCCAGAAAGTCGCCATGTCTTTTCGTCCTTAGATACATCATGTCTTTTCGTCCTTTGATACGTTCGGCATTTTCGTCATTGGGAGAAATTTATTTTCTGTTAACAATTGTCCTCCAAATTCGCCTTGATCGTTTCGAGAGATGAGATCGAGGCGGAATTTCTTAGCTAGACATGTAAAGTTGGGGTTCATGCCAATGACCGCCTTACTGGTTCGGCCTGCTGACCTTTCATATTTATTTCTTGTCGTCATTCGCGCGTTTCGAGGCTTGTTGCTTACATTCCCCATGCAAATACATCGCTTCCTTAATAATGTGTGACCTTTCCCATTACGTCTTGTTGAAAAACCATCATTGCGCCAATTAATATGCCGCTTTCCGCGTCACATCGCGTCTGACACCGCCTCTTCATTTTCCTGCTCTTTCTTCTTCCCTCGAATTGGGTCGCGCCACCTGTCCTAGAGCGAAACTTCATGTTGGCTATATAAACCCAATTCATCTCTTTTCACTATTTTACATTCTCTTATCTCTTTCACTGCTTTCTCTGACCCTTTTCACGGCCTCACTTACCTGCTATGGCATCTTCATCCTCAGCTCCCAAAAAGAAAAACACTTTGACCCTCAAAGATTACCAGGCCTTTTTGGACGACCCCTCTGTTAGCGTCTTTGGGGTTCATACTCTTGATGAAACCCACGAACTATGCTCTCTCGGCCCTATTTTTCTCAATGATGACGCCATCGCCACAACTCCACTGGCTCAACTGTTTCCTTATGTTTCTACTCTGCCCTTTTCAGAACCTTTGGGCATTTCTCCTTTGAATCACTCTAACCTCATCCGTACCTGGCCCAAGCCTGATTCTTCGTTCGAAAATTGGTTTCAGCGCATGAAATCGCATGCAGACACCTGCTCTTTCCTTGAAAACAGTGGCATGCTCTCTCTTATAGAGCTTTCCCTGGTATTGCCTGTTAGGGTTGGTGCTCGGAGTGCCAATCCGGATCATATTTATGTTCGATTCATAAATTCGATTCATATTTATTTATACACAGAACTGACGGATCCTATCTTGATGCACATAGGACACCCTGAGGATCTGTCTACACCCAACGAACAGGCGGAGGTATGATCTAAATAGATCGGTGACGTGACTGCCGTCTAAGTGTAGAAGATGTCTCATGTGCCCACAATGGCATCTCAAGTCTAAGAATCACAAGTGCTACTCAACCCAAGAAGATTCTTATTGACGCTGGTGTACCATCCATTAAGAATCTTCGGTGAGTCGTTCAGTGTTTATCCGCTATAAACACCTACACGTCTATACTAGTCTCCAAGACTAATGGTTCATTGAGAAACCATTGGAATCATATATTCCTGTATACGACATGTACCGGTCTCAACGGGTTTACTATACTGACCAAGTAGTGTAAACCTTGACCAGGAACTGTCTGAGAATGACAACGTCATGATACTTCTCAATGTCCGTTGCGACGCTTTTACAACTGTATCATGACTAATCATTCTCCGGTCATTACGTCTTTACCATATAGAAATATAGATTATATTATAGAAACTGTATATATTATTCATAATAATAATGTTTTACATAAGTATTTAATAGAAATACAACCGGGAATTGGCGCTCTGAGCACCAACCCCAACAGGGTTGGTGACATTCTATATTTTAATCTATCTTTAGCGTCGAATCTGACAATTCGACGCTAATTGTTGTAGTTTTTAGCGTCGCAATAAATATTTCGACGCTAAATGTCTGGTTTTTGGCGTCGATTTAAATTTAGACGCTAAAGATTCAAGGATTGTCGGTGGAAACTTCATAAGCCTTTAGAGACGATAAATAGTCGACGCTAAATGTTGGTTTTTGGCGTCGACACCGAGTTTGGACGCTAAAAGCTTAATATTTGGCGCCAAAAAGCATTGCAATTGTAAAATTATTTAGCGTCGAATATCATTCGACGCTATAGTAATAATTTTAGCGTCGAAAATGCTTATCGACGCCAAAAAATGAATATTTGGCGTCGAAACTTTTTTTCGTCGCTAAAAGTGAGTTTTGGCGTCGAATTTTATTGCGACGCTAAATATTTGGACGCTAAAAGCCATAATTCTTGTAGTGTTTATATCGTTGGAAAGCTTAGACAAAGATCTAACATTTTCATGTTGAACAGTTTTCCAAATTCTGACCCGAAATAATCACAAATGACCATGTTCCAGGGATGTATTGTTTAGTGCGAGAATAGCCCTATATTTTCAACATGTGTTAATACATATATTAATATTTTATTATAAATATCAGTGGTCCTTTTTTTTAAAATTTTGTTTCCATTATCTTCTACATTTTCATCTTCCTCACGAAGTAAGAGAAGAGACAAAGAAAACAATCATTATTTTTCCAGTTTCGGTCATACACACACAAGGATCACCAAAATTTTGTCATCAACTCAAGCTCCCCAACGTTAGGTAAGTTTACATTCTCATTTCAATTCATGATACCATTTTTATGTAAATTAATTTCAGCCCTAAATTTCAAATCCATGAACCCTAGGATGAAGAATGTGTTGTTTTGCACAAATTGAACTAATATATGCATGTATATATGTATATTTATAGTTTTGCCTTGTGATGGTTTATGCCCTTGTTTGGCTTGCATTTTGAGAAATGAAGATGGATAATGATGAGCGGAAAATATATCACTATTTTCCGTCCCTTTAACCTAATATTTTGTATTGTTTCTCAGGTTTTATGAATGTTTTTATGAGTTTTGTGTTATTTTGTAGATAAATAAAGTTTTGGGAATCACTGGAATCAAATCGGGACCAAAACAGCGAAAAACGGATAAAATGGCAAAATTGTTATTTGAGCGTCGCGAAGCGCAACACTTCTGCGTCGCGACCGCTAACATGCGCCGGACATATGTCAACCTCAGAGAAACTTGCTATCATATGCATTTTCTAACATGCGCCAGCCACGTGTCAACATCACAACAATCTTATTATCATGCACCTGACACGTGTCATCATCCCATGCTGCCGATAATACACGTCATTGTTGACGTCAGCGTCGCGACGAGCACAATTTCACGCGTCGCGACGCCGAGTTAATAATTCAGTCTACCGATAGTTGTGTGACATGTGTCATCATCTCAGAAAAGCGTGTGACACGTGTCATCAATCTACGACACGTCGCGACACGCAAGGTTGCACGCGTCGCAACGCGTGGGACCAAGTGATGCCTATAAATTCAGGCCGATTTCATTTCAAAATTGCATACCTTCCTGAAGTTCCTAATAGGGGATTAAAGATTGTATCTTGTTTGTTTAGTTTTAGTTATTTAATTTATGTATTTTTTATTTTTAGTAGTAGTAGTAATATTTTCCTAAGGTTCTGAATAAGGATCTAAGGATTTTATTTTTATTTATTTAATTTTAGTACTTTTAATTATGCACTTTTATTTTTAGTAATAGTGGTAGTTTATTTACTTTTTAGTTCTTTTATGTTTAGTAGTTAATTTTCTGCTTGGGGGAGAGTGAATCTTTTATTATTATAATTTAGATTAATCTCCGTTTAATTATAATATATAAATTATCTTAATATCTGACTTAATTGGATAGATAACGATCTCCTTTAAGGATAGATAACCCTTAAAAAGATTTATTTCCAGGATAGACATATACCTGCTTGGTCGGGAGTAGCCATAATTGGAACTTGAACTTAATAAATTCAAGTAGCTTGGCTAACATAGACATATGATTAATTGGGTTATTTGGGTGTTTGCATCTGACCATCGACAGAGGCTTTTGCATATCTTCGTGTTCCAGGTTAGCAGACTAATTTATTACACATATATAAGAGAATCAATTCATCATTAGAATAATATTGTGTGGAATCACAACCCTAGATATTTGTGTCTTTTATTTATTTTCCTTAGTATTTTCTTTTGTGTTTTTATTTATTTAGCAAATCCACATTCAACCAATCAATCAGCAATCATTCCATTCTCCCTTTAATTAGATACTTATAAATAAATAGTATCAATAATTAATAACAACAGTAGAAATTAAGTCCTCATGGGATTGATATTTTTATACTATTTGAGCGATACGTGCGCTTGCATTACGTGTGTGATTTCACCGATCAAGTTTTTGGCGTCGATGACGGGGTCTTATTTTTCTTGCGTTATTAATTTTGAAGTTATCTAATTTACTTGTATCTAATTTTCTTTATTTTTATCTGTAATTTTTATTTCTTTCTTTTATTTTTCAGGTGGTTGAAAATGGATCTTCATTGGGTGATAAAAGAATTACGAGATTTACAAGGTAAAGATACACCCCAAATCAGGGAGCAACAGTCCGGTTTTCTGAGGCCTGTTGTCCAGCCCAACAACTATCCATGAATGTCAGAACCAATCAATTCAACATTTTCCCAACCATTTCAGAACGCAATGGGGAGATGTGAGATATGTGATGGTAACCACCTGAGCGACCAATGCATACCTCTACAATTCAGGGTGGCAGAACTATCAAAGACCTTCATATAATGAACCAACATATTTCTCTGAACCACATTTTCCATCTTATCCACCATCAACCTACGATCTTCAAAGACCAGAACCATCAGTGGGAAGACATTTGATAAACAGGCTCAAGAAACGGGAAGCTGAACATGATGCAACGTTTCTAGATCACATAAAAACCTTACAGAGGCTGACAAATGAATTGAGACAAATAATCAACAATCAAATATTGCCTATATGGTCGGTTGGACTTAATTAAATTGATTTTAACCTGACTAAACTGGATACCGCCTTTATGGTCGGTTGGAATTAATTCAAAATCTGACTTAATCAAGATACTGCCTATATGGTCGGTTGGTAATATCATGCTAAATTTATATATTATAATAAGAGAGATTTCTAAATTAGAAATAGTAAAGGTGGATTAATCTCACTTATATTATAATATGGAAATTGTAATTTAATAATATGGATTAAAGTTGATATCGCCTTAATGGCTAGTTTTATTTATGTAACATAATGTGGCACCGCTTATATGGTCGGTCTTTAGGTGACAGATGATTACCGCATATATGGATGGTTTATGGACAAATAATAACACCGCATTTAGGGATGGTTTGACTTAATTGGGTAAACACTGACAATTTCTATATTATAATAAAGTGAGATTTCTAAAGGTGGATCCTCTAACCCCATCATTTTATTTTTATTATAGGGAAGTGATGAAACACAATATTCACATGCTTAATAATTGATTCAATTATACTATGGGTAATACGTTAGTTTGTTTATTGAATCTTAAGCTTAATGCTTCTTGTTGCTTGATCATCAATAAGATTGATGTGGTAAACTTAAAATGAACTTGGAAAAGGGATTTTAGGTTTCAGCCTTAGATTCAATAGCTCACGATCTCCCTTAAGGATAGATAGCCCTTAAAAGATTTCCTTCCAGGATAGACATATACCTGTCAGGCGGGGTTTGCCATAATTGGAACTTGAACTTAATGAATTCATGTAACTTGGTTAACATATACATATGATTAATTGGGTTATTTGGGTGTTTGTATTTGACCATCGACAGAGGCTTTTGCATATTTTCGTGTTCCAGGTTAGCAGACTGATTTATTACACATATATAAGAGAATCAATTCATCATTAGAATAATATTGTGTGGAATCACAACCCTAGATATTTGTGTCTTTTGTTTATTTTCCTTAGTATTTTCTTTTGTGTCTTTATTTATTTAGCAAATCCACATTCAACCAATCAATCAGCAATCATTCCCTTCTCCCTTTAATTAGATACCTGTAAATAAATAGTATCAATAATTAATAACAACGGTAGAAATTAAGTCCTCGTGGGATCGATATTTTTATACTACTTAAGCGATACGTGCGCTTGCGTTACGTTTGTGATTTCACCGATCAGGTAAGGTGGGCGCTGAATTTATAATATATTCATGTATGTATGAAGTTACGTTCTAAGTACGTTTCAGTCTATGTATTCATGTTAAATGTGTAAGGTTTCGGGGTTAGCGCGGAAGCATCCATGTGACTGGAATTTAAATTTTTCTTCCAAAACCACTTTAAGCATCGTGGTTATGTCGTTGTTGTTGTAAACAAATATATTACTAAATTAATCTCTATTAATTTTAACATTCATTTAACAAATATTTTATTTATCAACATAAATAATATTTACTAGTAGTAAAACATACCTTGATAGGTTTGTTATTTTTCTTGAACCTTTTGAATATCCTCCTTGATTTTTCTGTTACAGTAGTGCACCAAGCGTTGCACCTCTAGTTGGCACACTAGCATTCCTCTACGAACAAATCATTCCCACTTAATTTCGAGAACAAAGAAAACCTCTTTTCTTTTCTAGGATATTGAAGTCTTTAGGAATAAATCGGAACTATTCTAAGAGAGATCAAATAACTAATTAAACGCACATACTTTGCACTTAATTTTATGTGTATAAATTGGAACTAGCATTTATTCAAATGACGTGGATAGTCGAATGAGGATATATTAGTGAACTAAGATTACTATCGCACAAGTCATCATATGATCTTAGTGTTGGACAGTTATGACCATAACGTCACTATTTGTACAGATCATGGTATTGTTGTACAAATTAACTATGTGACAAAGGAAATTGCTCTTTTATCATTTGTGATTAGATCACCAAGATGTATAAATGATGAAAGGTTCATATGATTAGTTCCTGGATTGAGATGATATGAGACCGTATCAATCCACGAAGGTTTAATCATTAAATATCCCTAGTCAGAGTATTATCGAGATTGGACATCGATAATGCGGAAAAGACTAGTATTACACTTGTGCGCGTTATGAGGGCATAACGTCATAGTTCTCATATATTTGGGTATAGGATACTCATGCAAGTGTAGTAGGATGTTGTGTTTTACCGATGATACGGAAAACAGCTTCGCTCTGGATAGACCCCTCAGAATTCCATTGGTAGTATGACTATGTGTCTATGTGTCTATGGAAGTCCGAAATCAGGGTAGGTGTATTTGGTCTTAACCTGAGACTTGCACCGCTAATACTTGCGACAATCAATATGCTTTGGTTTTAGGTCGTCCAGGGCTTTAACAGGTTCTGTGTACGCCTCTGCTGGGTATATTGAGAATCGTAGTGTGTTGGGTGTGATGTCAAGACGGAAGTATCACTCCAGTCATAGTGGAGATGATGGTCACGTATGATACGAAACTCGTTCTCTTATATACTACAGCTATCGGGATAAATGACTAGGTCATGTTTATCCGATTATAGAGACTAGTTACCAGAGATCTGATGTGTGCTTCGTACGGGGCAGACACAATTCCAGCCTCAGGCCTAGCACGTGACATCCGATACTGGATCGAAATACGCAATACTACATATACTACGCCTGATATAGATCATATATTCCTGTAAGGATATTTCTGGAGAATTGGGTAGGCATGGCGCTTTGCTAGAAGCCAACCTTGTCTTGTAAATCGGTATCAACGTAGTACTAGGTACTTACATGTTCGGATAGTACGACGACCGGATTTACTGCCAACATATCCGGGGATCTCATGGGTCACTTCCTGAAAATTCACCGATGACTTATGACTCGCACTTTATTAATCTGGGATTAATTAGATGAGAGAGAGAATTAATCTAAGATTAATTGCAGATATATTTTATCTGGGATAAAATATTAATTAAAGAGAGAAAATGATTAATTTGGAATTAATCGATAAAATAATATATTTGATATATTATACAAAATTGGATTTCGACGCGGAATTAAAATTAGATTTTAATTCGGGCGAACGAGTTAATTTAGAATTAATTCGTTAGCGACGTGAATAGTGATTTTGCTAGGCATAATTATTTAATTACGTCGCAACGGAAAATTCGTTAATTTGGAATTAGCGAACCCGAGCCCGAGAGTGTTTGCGAGCGCACTCGCATTTCGAATTCAAGTGCGGCCCGCAAGTCACATCAAGCGTCAAATCATTAGTCACATCAAGCGTCAAATCATTAGTCACTTTGAGTGATGTGACAACTTGTCACTTGATTGATTGAGTGATGTGAATAGTTGATGTAGTGGTTGGCAAAGCTTTAATGGCTTGACTTTTTGGAAAAGCAAAATTAAAAAATGAATTTTGGAAATTCATAAGTGTATTAGATACAATTTTTAGCCAACAACCAAAACATTATCTCTTCTTTTTCTTCCTCCCTCGCTCACGCCCAAAGTGGGATGTTTTTCCTTCTAGTTTCACCGTGAATCACAAGGAGAAAATAAGGGATTTTTGTGGCAAAAATTTCTTAGTGCTAGCACACCATTTAAGTCTTGCGAAGGTGATAGGGAAACCAACTTGTGAGCTTGGAATCACCACCCAAAAGCTTGGAGCTTGGACCGAAAGTGGAGGAGCCAAACCAGTGGACTGCCGAGACTTCCAAGGAGGGCATAAAAAATTTTTGTTCTTCGTCGCATCGCTCAACCGCTCGATGTAAGTATTCCGCAACTTCATCGATGTATTCGCACTATGTTTCTATGCTTTAATCTATCCTCGGGACTTAGAGATTTCCCAACAATGGTATCAGAGCAATTTCCTTTGTCACATAGTTAATTTGTACAACAACACCATATTCTGTACAAATAGTGACGCTATGGGTCATAACTGTCCAACAATCTCCCACTTGCCCTAATGTCTTGGTAGTTTTTGATTTTTGATTCATTGGATGAGTTGAGATCAATTGGGTAATTGTTGATTTGAGAATTAATTGGATTGAATTTGAAATTGGACAAAATACCCTATATTGCCGAGACTTTAATGCATGAAAATGGGTTTGATTTTTGTTAAAATGTGTTGGACATGTTTTAATGTTAATAAGCATAATTAATTAGGCTAATTGGTGTTTTGGAAATATTGATTTGGGTGATTAATTATGGCATTACACTTTGAATAATTAAATTGTGAAATTGGAATTTTGGTAATTTAATTATTTGGGCTTAAATTGGATTTGGGCTTGAAATGTTGTAATTGGGCTTATTGGGCTTGGTTGTACCAAGATTGGTTTAGGCTAAATTGGTTGGATCCAATTGGGCCCAAAACCGGTTCCACAAAGTCCAAATGCGACTAATGAACCTTTAAAATTTTAATTGGGCCTAATGGGTCTAAATTGATTTCTAGGCTTATGGGGTTATTCCTTGATTGGGCTTTGGTTATTAGGTTTGACCCAAGTTGACCAAAAGTCCATGCCTTATGAAATTAATTAAAAGTCCATTTGACTTTAATTAAATTAACATTGGATGTTAATCGGGCTTTGGGACCCGTAACGATTAAATTTGGAATTTAAGTCGTAAATGTTCGTTAATAAAGTGTAATATTTAATTTGGAATTAAATAGTGGATTAGTATTAAATACAAATTGAATTGGATTTAATTTTGTAGTTTAATATAATTCAAGAATTTGTACTTTGAGTACTTATTCGCAAAATGAGTTGGACTCGCGCAAAATCAAATCATTGTTTGAACATTGGATGGTCATTAATTATCAGATTAATTAATTGGATTAGATTGATTGATAACATGCTTGTGTGAATACATGGTTGTGATACATGAATAATGTATATCGGATGGATATTAGATGGGTGGGGCAATTTTGGAAATTGTTGTAATAAATTTAGAATTTATTAATTGGACCGGCGTGTCCAGCCTATTACCTCTTTGACTCTATGTATTTCTCTTCTCACCTATTCCCCTCAATGTAAATGAGGTTTCTTTAGAAGTGTTATGTAACGGGTAGAAGCAATACTTGTGCTAGCAGGAGAGAGGAAATGGAGAGATTTGATCTAGGATCAATGTGTTAAGTATCCATCCGCATATCATTATTATTTATTTATATGTGTCTTATTATGTGTTTAGAATGCATGTTTAAGGGTGTATGATGATGAGACCTTAACAAAGATAAGAAATTGGTTGCCAATTTGCACGCGAAAAACCCTCACAAAATATTAAGCGTTTTTTTCCTTCCATTGAGTGATTCTTACTCAAGATCCAAGACTGGCATTGGTTTGTTGGCCAAAGTCAAGGCCTTTGTCCGTCGATGATGTGTTTGAATCATGAAGGCTTTGTTCCATATCGGTGTCTTGTCCAAGTTGTGATTTGTTGGCCAAAGTCAAGATCATTTCTTGTCCATCGACATTGATTACGAAGCTTTCCATGGTCAATGGGTTCCGCTTAACTGGGATCACTAAGTTTGTTGTGCCAAAGCCAATGCTTAGTTGATTCAGAGGAAAAAGGTTAGGCAATATATTGGATATATTGGCATATATAAGATATATGTTTCGGATTTGGATGTCCACCTACTGGATCTAGGAATTGGATGAGATCCAATTGATCTTAGAGATCTACCTAGTTAATTATCATACAATTTGTTGGCCAAAGTCAAGATTGTGTGTTATTTAACGGGATCCTAGACCACTAGGAAACAAGGTTTCCCGAGTACTCCACAGAGGGTTAGAGGCTCGCCGAAAAATAGTGGGAGACAAGTATTAAATTTGCAATATTCGTTTAATAACTTGTCATACACGCTCATATCAAATCATTCGTCGTTAAATAAATTAAATGTTAGTTGGACTAATATTTAATCGTTGTTTTAATAAAACAGTTGGACTATATTCAAACTATTCATTTATAGTTGATTATATAATTGGACTATAGTAATCATTATAATAAATAGTACCTAAAATCATTGATTAAATAGTTAGACTATTAGAATCAAGATAAAATTGAAAGATTGACATTTAAAACATAATCATAGGGAAAATGTATTTAAATGGTTTAATTTTCAAATTGGGAATAAAATTTCAGGATGGTCCTGGAAACTAATAAGTTACTTTATTTGATAAAATAACATATTAGGCCTAAGCCCGGAGTAGAGCAAATAGTAGAGCATGATATTTGGAATATTCATGTGATGATAACTTTAGTGCTTAATCCGTTAAGCTTGCCAAATAGACTCCTTAATTTATTAATCAGAACTAAGGATTAGATCCTTAAAGTATGACAATGAAATTGAAGGATCTTCATAGATCTATTCTTAGATCTTAGAAGTACTATATTTGCAATAGTAAACTCTTGGAGAGTTAATGGCTATTCTCAAGGAGACAAAGCCAGAATTTGCAATAAGGCAAGAAGCGCAAGGAGCATCTTATTTCGACATTCTAGAAGGCCAAGGCTTGGCCAAAGGCTTCTGGGGTGTGAAAAGGGGCAAAGGCAAAATCATTATAATCTTCTGGGAAGACAAATGACATATCCCAAAATGTCTGCCTAAAAGGGGCAAAGACAAAACCATTATAATCTTCTGGAGTAGCTACAGTGAGACGTTCGGGAAAATTTTCGGGAAAAGTTTAAGTAAGAATATCACTGCTGTTGAATTTTTTTTCTATATAAACATGACATATTTTCATAATAAGTTGCAACAAAAAAAAACAATCTTCTCTTCTCTTTTCAAAAATAGTTCTATGCTCTTTATGCTCTTGGAGTAGTTCTCTATTCCTGGGGTGTGAGTAAGGGTGGGCAAAGATCAGTTTGATTTCGAACCGAATCAAAGGCTGTTCGGTTCAAGAATTTCTGAACTGATTAAAACCGAATGGTTAAAATCGAAACGAACCGAACCGATTTGATTTGGTTCGATTCGATTTTAATATTTGTGTTCGGTTTTGATTCGATTCGATTATTAATCGAATCGAACCAGTTTTTTAGAAGAATTAACCCTCAAACCAATCGATTCGGTCTGTTTGGTTCATGATTTTACAAACTGATTGGTTCACGGGTTAAGTTCACGATTCGAACCGAACAAAACCAAACTGATCAGTTTAACTCAAACATAAACCGATCACAATCGAAAAATCGAATCGAACTGGTATCTTCGGTTCAGTTCGGTTAATTTGCCCACCCCTAGGTATGAACATTCCAACTGATTCAGTGCAAAATCAGTCGAGACAAAGATGATAACTGAGTTATTTTATCATGGGGACGACGAGGGCAAAATACTGCTAGCACAATTCAAAACAGAGCCGCTAAACGTTTTAAAGAAAGTGACATGTTTCGCGACTCAGCCTTACTTGTAATTTCGTATTCGGTAATCGGTATCATCATCATAACTTGTTTAACATTTATTTTTTTCAAATTTCTTTATTTTCAACTCTATATCTCAAAATAGAAGCCTTCCGATAAATTTGCAAAGTTGGTTTCCTTGATTTTAGGTTTAAAGTTTAAACCAAATCACATGGGAAGCCTCGAGCAAATATTGATCAGTAACACCAACAATGATCGAAGGATGATTTTATATACGAAAGTAATTCGATTAGGTCTTGTTTTTAGTTTGTACACTATATTTAAAGTATCTAGATTAGAATCATTCTTATTGATATTACTTTTGAATCAAATTATTTGTGTTATAAGCAAGGTAAAGAGGATACAAATCTAAAGAATTTGTCCCAAGGGATAAAGAACCACCAAGAGAGAAGAGGTAATAAAAAAAATAAGATTATAAGAGCTTGTTTCGATTTAAAAAGTAAGGTTTCAGGCAATAATCGGTCAAATATTACCGGGCAAAGCAACATCACTCTAATAATAATTTATTTATTTTATTTTTTAGTTTTGAAATCGTTCGAAACCCCGCCGCCAAACCACATTTTCCGAGCTTAAGCGAAGCAGTTAAAACCTTCTCGCCCCTTGAAGACCACTCTAATAATATATCAAAACTTATTTGAAAAAAAAAAATTATCTAATTTCTTTTTTATTATTTACAATCAAACATTGACTGATTCTATAAACAAACGATACAAATATTAACTGATTTTGTAAATAAATTCTATAGAATAAAAGTGCTATAAAATAAAAGTGTTACAAGACAAAATCACTACTTTTATAGATAATGATTTTGTAGACTATATCCTTCTGTGGCTTGCCTAATTGAGGATAGAATTAGAACATTCCAATTATTGATCCCACATTTTGAATCCTTGGTCATCATGGACTATGGATTAAGAAATGTGGGGGCAAATTTCTTTTGATAAATTTCTGATATCTACTCAAAAATGTTGCATAGCCTTTCAACAATATTGCCAAAATGACGAGAGTTCAGGTAGCACTACATGCCTTAATATGATCCAAGTACAGATAAGTGGATTATACAACCATTGGTTTGTAGCTGATTTAAATACCCCTCCCCATGTTTAATCCTCTATATTAATGCACTTGACTAGTCTCTGTCTTTTTTTGGAAAAAAAGAGATCCTAATAGAACAGCTATGCCTGTTATTGCTACCGTAAGTAGAAATCGTTTCCTCGAAAACTCGTTTGGCGGCGGAGGCTGCCTTCTGTTAGAGCCTTGGTCTCTTTCCGCTGCCCTCACATCCCTTCGCAAAGATTTAAATAACAAATTTAACGGACAAAAGGGATGAAGCAAAATTACACAAATTGCCTCTGGTTACTGCTGTTCAGTTCTAAGTCATGAAACCAAATCTATTTATATGTAACTCAGTAAATGTAAGCAAACGTACCTGTAAGATTCGACAGTGTTTTCTGGGACACCCATGCACCCACTTTCATGGTTATATCTTTCTCGCAACCTGATATATCTGTTGCACAAATGACAAAGTTCTGTGCGATTCCCACAGACTTCCTACGATCACAAAGCAACAGAGGATCACACCCAAGCACTAAAATATAGATTGGATTCGGCTTTTTCAAAAATATTGTCAATTACTACCTGATGCTCTGCCAGATCTATTGCCGGCAATGGAAACTCACAAAAGTCACAGGTGACAATCCTTTGGGGGCAATTTTCACCTTTATGGATGACTAAAATTTCACGTTCCATTGTCTCACTGCACTGTGAACAGGCCACCTGCTCAAATACAGACAAGTCAATAACAGAAATCATGGACACACATTATGTACCAGCTCCAAATAACCTTAAAACAAGCTGGGCTGCCTGCACGAATCAGTATTGATCAATCACTAAAATGGTGTGCATCAGCAAGATAAGAAATTTGTAATCAAAGTCAAAATGTCAAATCACCATTGAACCCAGCATAATTAGTTCTGGTGCACATAAGCTACGACGCATAGAGTTATACGGGGAAAAGACGGCCAACATTTTAAGTTTGTTAACCAGAAAGGTCAAGACCACACTGAGTTCCTGATAAATTCCTTACAAGTGAGACACAGAGCAATGAGAGGGGGTATGAGGAAATTAGTTATAAAGTTTGCAGTTAGTACAAAGAGAAGCTGGGAAAGTCAGTTGTCACTAGCAACCTAATAATAAACTTTCCTCATTGGCACTCCAAGGGGAGGAAATCTCTCCTGACGCATTGCATTAACCATAAACAAAAAATAATGCAAACTTCATTTAGCAATTCAACTTTTCTTGACGAATTATGTAGTTCCACTGGACATGATTCATGATAACGACACGACTATGACATTAGGAATCCCATCACTCTTCAACTTAGATGCTCTCCTCTCAACTGCCTTACTCTATGGAGGCATCAGTACAATAAGCCTCAAGCAGAAAATAGAATGAATACACATGGTACCAAAAACTTGCAGAATTTCAACATGCACTATCTACAACGGAAAAATAATAATTAAAATTCAACAAAATAATAATAATGAGAGAAAATAATCAAATTTATTAATTGAAGAGGAAAATTTGCACATACCGGAGCATGGGTATTAAAGAAGTGCTCCTCAGCGAATTTCTTCGGAATCATGTCACCACATACTTTACATCGTTCTAGATTCCGCGAGCAATGTGCATAATGCAAATCAATATTTGCAAACGGGATAGCTCTGTCACTAAAATTTAATTTTTTAAAAAAACAAAAAACAAAAAAAACAAATTCAAAATCAAACTTATCCATCAGGAAATTCTTGAAGCAAATCACAAAATACTATAACAAAAACATTAAAATTAGCGTCTAAATAACTCCTAGAGATTCAAGCATAAATTCAATAAATCAATAAATCCAATATTCCTAAAATAATCGACGGCATATTATATTAACACAGGTAAAAAAATCCTGATGGTCAAAATCGATTGAGTTGACTTTAAATTTACAGTAAATTTTCCTTAAACCAGAATTAGGTAAATCAATATGAACTGAATCCAGACTAAAAAAATAATAAACAGGATTAAATTAATCAATTAATACAAATCGAATTTACATGTTTAAAATAAAATTAAAGGAAATTGAGAGCAAACAATTACCAGTGACCGCATATTTTGGTGGTTTCGTCCGATGCCATCGACGTTGCTATGCGATCAGATCAGTCAATCAATACGACGTCGTGGCTACTCGATCAAAAAACCTTTTTAGGTCGAGAGATCGATATCTGGGTTTATGTGATTTAATTTGGAGTCTTTGTTGTTGCTAGATGCTGTTTTATGGATTTGCCGTGCCGAGGATATTATGGGAAAAAATTAAAAATTTTGGTAAGGAAAAGAAGGCTTGAAGTTGATTGATTACTTTGGTTGAACTACTTTATATTTTTGTCCCACTCGCTTTCAATGAGGTGAGCCGTACACTCGGTAACCGACAAGTCGTAAGAGCCTTACGGCTGTCTAAAATTTTACGACATGTCAGTACAGGTTCTCCCTATTTATTTATTTTTGAATCTCTTTTCAAGATTTTTATAGGCAATAATAATATGTATATTTGGGCTCATTTAAAGGTGAACCTTGACGTGTGCATACATTTTCGGCCATATTTCTGGTTTGAGCCTCATTTAGCATCGAATATCTAGAGACACATTTATTTTTTTAAAATGTATATTAAGGGGTTTCAAAACTGGAACTCAAGTCAATGCTGATTGACATAATATTATTTTAAATATATGATTTAAATTTAATATACATTCAGTGATAAATATCATAATTAAAAAGAGGCATTTAAAATTATAAATTCATTCATCATTGTCATTAGTTTTTACTGAATTTAATAATATCTATCTAAATAATTGTTTGGTTGAGTTGGTCATATATTTTCTTGTCTTATATTTACCGTTTGATTTGAGTTCTTTATGAATGTGAGAGTTTATTATTACTATTTTTAAATATTCAGACAGAACTTTAATTTTGATACGTCGAGACTAGTCATGACAAGTATTAGACTGGATTTCAAGTCACGATAGACATATTAGATTATATTTTATCAGTATTATATAATGTAATATTTACAAATAATAGGTCATAACCTTAAATAATAAAAAAAATAATGATTTATCCCCAATTGTACATAAAGATCTTCAATTAAAAAAAATTCATATTTGTTTTATTTTTTAATGTATACTGGTGGAATGTAGATGTAAATATATAAAATAATGTACGGATTGTACAATATTATGTTCCAGCCAATACTATTATTATGTCACTACATTTTATAAAATTACATGTGGATATATAATTATTATTAAAATAATCTCACCATAAATTATCACATTACCGAATTATATAAAAATTGCGTTGTATTTGCTATTGTCAGTTTTTAATATTTACTTAAATTGAGCTTGGTAAAGAGTGTTACACTAAAAATATAAACTATGCTATGATTTATGGAACACATGCTTGAGAAAACACTCGCGTAGAAAAATAATATAGTGTTTGTGCGATTCAATTTTATGAGAGTATAGGCTAACGGTAATTCTTACATTAACTATGCATATGAAATAACATATAAATGATAACCAATAAATTCACCATAGTGCTTTACTGTTCTAATAGAATGTGATGGTTATTATTGTGTAATCTTGTTGATTATTCATTTGATAATTGAGCTTAATTAACAATAA